>NW_024121140.1:810149-1088423 GCF_016745375.1 Pimephales promelas
AAATTCAAGATATTGGGGTTAAAAAATGTAATTAATCAATATCACACGAAGAGTGCATTTCAGTTTTTATTCTCCAAAATTCAGCATGATTAAAATGCCATATTAAGTTACTACAACAGTTTGATAAACAATAATTTAATTACAACTACAAAATGTTGCAGAATAATGTAATATATGAATGAATAATAGCTTATAAATAACTTTGTGTCAAAGGGGTTCTTTCTTGTTATTATCATCATTTTTTTTGCATAAAAGGTCCTTTGCAGTTGAGTAAAGAACCCTATGCTACATATATAGAACCCTTTCGGGGTACAATGAGCGCTGAGTGCCGGTGAACGCCTGGATATCACTCGAAAAAAGTCAGAATAAAATTTTTAAATGGGTGCTATCTTTATAAAATAACCCACAGATTTGAGCTGTAAACAACTACATTGTCGACTGAAAATTAAAACTACATTTTGTGACACAATAACAGTAGTATTTAAAAAATTTTGTGGTTTTTCTCCTCTGGACGTTACTATTACTAATTATATCAAAAAGCAAAACACACCAGAAACAAATGTTCAGTCTTGCTTATGAAAGATAATTCCTCGAGACCTGTTTTCAATTGTGTGGCGAATTGTACAGCCCCAAGCAGCACACGAAACAGGCATTTATCTAATTACTAGCTATGAGAGATTGAGAAAGTTGCCCTCCGCAATATGGCGGCGTCGTTGGCGTAAGCTCCGGCGTCTATGTATTTATTATAGTAAACTGGCCAGCGCAAGATTCTGTGGCCTTTAATATTTCAAGTCCTTCCAAAACGTGTAAAGAAATCAATGATTAAAAATAATATGTTAGGCTATGTTTTTGAAAAGGATTACATACAGAGCTACTAGAAATCTTATTTATTTAGGCTATACAAATGCAAAAAGTGCTCAGTGGATTTTAAAATATTCAACAAACGTTTCGGTCACGCAGAACTTCCTCGGTACCTTTAATATTTTCAAAATAACTTAATGGAATTATTTAATAAATAAAATCCATTTTTGTTACATTATAGTGTCACTAATGGAGGTGCCACAACATAATAGCCAACTGGCATGTGCCACTGGATATTGGCATGTGTCACTAAAACGTGTGATGTGCCCAATGCATTCCGTCATGTGTCACTTGTATAATTTGCTTTATGCTGTCAAACATATGATTTATTACATCGCTGAGTTAATGTGTACAACATTAGCTATTATACATAATTCGATAAATTATTTTTGAAATAATAAAGCCACAGATGAGAATCTTGCGCTGGGCAGTGTTACACTCACTCACACTGACACCTACTGGCGTGCGTCCGTGCTGCATCATGCAGAAATAAAGGTTTACTTTACAGTAATGTACGCGACTGTTAATACGTTATTCATAGTGACCCATGATAGATATATTTTGTGTGTTTCCTAGAATGGGCAGTTTGGGACTGCGAGATAAACAACAAAGTAGCGCTGGCATTACAAAACATTCAGTGGCACATACCAATCAAATAAAGACGTGACACAAATAACACGTTTGAAAAAAATATTACTGACTTTAATGCGTTTAATTGATATTTAAAATATCACAAAATTAGGCTATTTAGTTAGGATTTATATCATTACCAAGTGTAGAAAGTATGTTTGAACAGCTCGAACCCACGGAAACTGCGGTGGATTCATTGTTATGAACGCAACTAATTTTCAAAAAAGTAATTTAAGATTCTCATGATTAACATGGGAAAAACTAGCTGTTTCTGTTCATACCACACAGTTCATGTTCATTCTGTTCATAACATATTTTTATATCGATGTTGATGCATCCCAATCCTACTGTTTTATCTCATTCATGGCAGCAAAGTTCTGTTATTTTGCCTGAAAGTGTGTTCAGCAGTTTTCTCTCACTAGCAAGGAAATTGAACTCCTGGGGTGGATGAGTCTTTTTTTCGTACATGTGAAGCTTGAAGCTTCTTTTAGAAACTTTGCTTGTTGTCAGTCTACTAAGTCATCTGCTCAGATTTGTTCAGTAGCCTTTTCTGCAGGTTACATACTTAAACCAGTTGGTGATGACAAGTGTCTGTATGACTGAGTCATTAAATCATTCACTCTACTAATTTGTTCAAAAGGATTCATTCAAGTACTGAAGCACTGGTTTTCTCTGAGAAAGTTGAATCTGCTTTTGATTAGTATCTATTGCACCTTTAAAGGTGCATTGCTCAAAATTTCTTGTTAAAAATAGCCGTTTTTCTAACCCATACATGCTTAAACAATTGCCTGATGGGCTGAATGAGCCCTTCTCTGATCACTGTGATTGCCTCTATAATCCTGTACAGTAAAATAAATAAGAGGGATTCGGGACGGAATTTGAGACTGGGCGTGACGTCATGTGCGTTCACGCTCGCCTGGCTATGTCTGGCAGGTTTGTGTATTTGCCGCCATTCTCCATATCAGTGAAGACAACTTGAAAACTTTAGTCAACTTTCGAAAAAAGTAGAAGATGGTTTCATAGAGACCGGCTTGTAGCTCATTCCAAACCCGCGTAAGACAAAGAAAATAAAACTTTTGACTTCTAGTGCCAGGCGTCGGAATAGGCCTATGCCATGAAAAAATTGAAGACCGGAAGTACGTCTTTTATTAGGGATACGGCTCTTTCGGTTAGCTTTTTACAATGGTGGCGTCCAATAGATACCACTGGACCAAATCTCTCCGCAACCTGCCTGAAGTCACATATGACGATGTGGTTCAGATGGTAAACTCAAGTGGGAATGCGTGAAAGCTGAGGTATGGCTGTCTACGTCCTGATGCAGAGCAATCCGGTACACCACAACAACAGCTGTGGGTAGCTCTAGCCGTTTCTAAACGTTTCTATGGTAACAGCGAGTTGGACCAATCAGCAGACGTTGCTACTATGCTTAGGCCGTGTGTCCACCAAAGCGTTTTTCCACACGCCTGGCATATGTTTTCAATTGTTTTCAATGGGAGCGCCGCGTTTTTTAAACGCCATGAGCGAAACCGAGGCGCTGAGCGTTTTTTTCACGCCGTAGCGCCGAGTGCCCAGCGTTTTTTACTGGTCGCTGGGAGTTGAAAAATGTTCAACTTTGGATAAAGCGCAGCGCTCATCACTGTCACTTACCCAGCCGTCCAATCACAGTGGAGTTGTCCAATCACAACATTCAACTGCTGCGGATATTCTGTATCATAGCAACGAAACATCTCAATGGAAAAAACGCTGCGCTGCCAAAACGCTCTCAAGCGCCCAAAGCACAGCGTCTTCAGTAGGGATGGGTATCGTTAAGGTTTTATCGGTATTACTACTCTTACCGATACCGCTTATCGATCCGGTACTTTAACGGTATTCTTATCGGTTCTTTTTGGTGTTTTTTTTTGTTTTTTTTTAAGAATTAAGAACATAATTAAACTTTATATTTTGAAATGTAAAATATAAAAAGCAAAACGAAGAAAAATATATTTTTGTTATGCAGCAATGTGCAGGCTTTTTTTGTTTATACAAAAGGACACATAAGAAAAAAAACAAGTACAAACACAAGAATAAAATCAATCAAAGATACAAATTATATACAAAGTGCTTTAATTTCAGGAAGGTCTACTAACATATCTTGTCAGGTAATTGTTTCTGTCTGAAAAGAAACCTATTAATCAAATATAAAATAGCACTGTAGTTTATCATAGATAGAATAATGCTTATTAAATCTAAAGTTACTCATTCAAAGGCTGTGAGTGATTTTCTCTGCCTTTTGTTGTTTGATTTGCATTAATGGCTGAATCGTCAGCAGGTTTAGGCTATTAAGACTGCTGCCCCTTTAAGACCGAGTGCAGATAATGGGGACTGATACACCATCATTTTCTCCTATTATTTACGTCCGTTTAAGACATAATTGTGTTTAAGTGAATAAACTGTGTTTAAGTGAATCTCAGAGCTGGTCATTTTGACATTTGTATGTATATTTGATAGTTAAGGACGCACAAAGCCCAAGTAGCCTATATAGGTTACTTTTCTTGTCTCGTTGCAGTCCGTTTCGGAGCGTGCACCGCCTTGTGAACAGCGTCTCTTGCGCAGGTTTTTGTGTTTTTAATAGCTATTTTCTTGATCTTGCAACAGTAGAAGACAGCACTTTGGTGGACACACGGCCTTAGTATTGTGGGTAGTGTATTTTTTCCCATAAGATCGATGTTTTTCTTTAAACAAGGTTGATTTCATACAAACTTGTAGCTTCAACGGGAGCAAAAACCTTCGTTTCACAACCTCATAGCTCGTGGTCAGTCTACCTTGGATGGTTTAGACATTAGGGCTGATAATCTTATCCTTATCAAGAACTACTGTGGTATATGTGGTCCATGAGCGTGCACACCTTGCAGTTTGTCGCCAGAGGGGGCATAGTTCTGCAAAAACTCAGAGACTTGCGCAATGCACCTTTAAAGTGAAGTTGGATAAATTATAATAACTAGTTCTGTGATCAAGCTGTATTTATGAGTGGGAAAGTTGAGTATACAAATATTTAGTGATAGAATTCAAATGAAATTATTTGGTTTTATTGTTCACAATATAATTCTTTGGTATTGTTTAGGACAGGGTTTTGTCTGGGGTTCTCGGGAACCTGATGTATGTAAAATGTAAAATAATAAAATAAATAATTAATAAACACATTTGATTAAATTAAATAAATATATTAAAATAAAATAATATAATTGGGTTTAAATAACTAAATAATACGTATAACAGGACAGTAAAGTGAGTAAACTAAAAGTAATAATGTAACAATAGAAAATAAATATGTTCAAATTTATTTTACACATTTATAATGTTAATTATTCAGAGTATAAATAGGGTCTTTTATACATGAAAACATATAGCTGCCTTTTAAAAAGGATCATACAATATACAGTCTATGGCATCTAAAAGATTAAAAACCCTTGGTTTAGGTTACTTCCCTGTTACGTTTCCAACTTGCATGCGTGATATTTCATAATAACAAAACCCAACTCTGAGATATGACTTTCCCAGGTGCTCTTGAAGGCAGCATCATTTTGATGACAGTGCAAAAACTAACAAAGTAACTTGTAATACTGTGTCTGAATTGTAAGTTGCTCAATATCTACTTTGTTTAGTTTATTGAACTTTTGTATAAAAGCAATATCTCACCATTGGTATATAAAGAGAATGGGTTCGTTTGTGGTGATTTATATGTTGGGTGTAAATACCATTGTTTGGGTGGAGTGCGTTGATTTGAATGACTTTATGAATGAGTGTATCCTGGACAGTGTTATGCATGGGTTTTTGACATCAGTAGTTGGGCAGATAGATCTAACTGAACCATTAGCACTCACATCATGATGTCACTGCCTCAGTTGGTATTTCATAAGCTTAACGAAAGGCCAGCAATTTGATGATGGATGGCAATTTTAGTACCTGGTTCTGGTATCGATTTTTTTATGTTTAATTATTAGAGATCTGTTACTGTTGTAAACCGGCGGAGACGTCGCTCTAAATCTCTTACAGTGGTAAAACGGCTGTTACTGTATATTTGAACCTGAAGAATACCAAACAGGTTCACATTATTATTGTTATGTACTGTAGATTTATGGCAAACCTAAGCAAATCTGTTTTGAAGATAACTTGTTTCCTCACAGCATGACTATCTTTAAGTTTACAGCTGTCTTTAACAGCTTATGATCTCATGTTTCAACTGCAATGTTTCCAAATGACGGACATTTACATTTCGAGATGACTCTCAGGACTCAAGATGAGGTTTCTCTCCTTCAACATCTCATAATAACAGCTGTTGTTATAGCTATGAAAGTGTGTTCATCCCCACATAACATTGATAAACAAATACATCATTCTTCAGAATATGTGTACCACAGATCATATGAGGCTGAATGTATCACCGGCCTCGCGTCGTTCTCCACACGGCCCTAGACTCGTCCTGCTCGCCACAGTAAACATGATGAATGGCGACTGTTGAACTCAAAAGCCGAATCCCGGACATTTTGGGAAATCTGGAAACACATTTTTGGGCAGACTCACTAATGACGGAGCCTTTAGTAGCCTTCGTTGTTGTTTACCTACTGCGCGGTCACCTCCTTGGGCAGCGAAGCAAGTGCATTCTGGGAGTTGTTGTCTTTCATCCACATAAGCCAAAAATACATTTTCTGGCTTTTCTCACTCTAGAAAGCTCCAAATTCTAAAATAATTTCACATTTCTTCTACATAAATTACCCATTTTAAATACACATTCATCTTTCGGAGGTGGAGTGACCCGTTAAAAACAGTAAGTGAGCTATTTAGTACGTATGACTTCACAGTATTCATAAAACAGTAAGGTAAAAGGTCCCGGATGGCTTACTACTAGGGTTGAGTATTGAGATTCGAGTATCGATTGGAACCGAGACTAACTTTTCGTTTTTCCCGGAATCGTTCAAAAGTTAAAATTTCGATTCCTAGTTGCGATATGCACAGTCCGCCGAGCGGAAGAAGAAACCGCTGAACAACACCAACGAAGAAGCGTCTACCGGAAGTGTTGGCATAACCACGCGAACATGAGTACCTTACGTCGGCGATCCAAAGTGTGCCTTCACTTTTCTAAAAATAACGAAATCTCGGCAAAATGCAAAATTTGTGACAAAAGGAGTATTTTTTCAGAAAGGATTATTTCCTTCACAAAGGACGTTGGTTAGCAAGGTTAGCTAAACTTTTTTGACCCTGCCTCTTAAAAGAATCAGAATCGAGAATCGTTAGGAACCGGAATCGAAACAAGGAATCGGAATCGGAATCAGAATCGTTCAAATTCAAACGATACCCAACCCTACTTACTACTTCCGCCAGGATTCTGAAGCGTGGGTTCGATGTACACTTTACTAAGACCACGACTCACGAGAGAGGATTTGTCAATCAGTGAAGCGACATGCCGTTGATCAAATGATAGTGACAACGAGACGAATGTAGCTCGTATGAGAGCTGCACGATTCTGGATAAATTGAGAATCACAATTTTATTTTATAACACAGATCATAATTCTCTCACGATTTTGAAATGACAACTTAACAAAAGAGTCTATTTAAAAATTCGTATTTTTTTTTAAATCAGATTGAATGAATGATTCAATGACTTGCTCATGAAGACTTCACTTGTTTCTGGATGAACTAGCATATTTGAAGTAATCTTTTAAATCAATGAGTGTGTAATGACGTGGGGCTAGTTCATTGGTCGCACCTCAGAGACGCCCGCACCATTGGATGTGCAGTTGCCGCAGCACAGCCTATAAGCGAGCCAGATGCTCAGTGTGTTAGCTGAGCAGCTGCAAATGCGTTTTACATATAAGCTTCAGTAAATCAAGGAAAAGGAGTTTCCCTGCACATTTACTATAGGAAAAAGTTCACATGGCCGTCGTCAGATTTGGAAATCGCTCAAAAGGCTCTTTCGCGTGGCTTCAGTCGACTTCAGTGAGGCGTGGTGGTTTATGGGATGAGTAGTTCCTTTGCTCGGAAATAAAAATATGTACACAGTCTTGTACCTTTGACGTTTTGGGGATTTTCTCTTCGTTTTTTCACTTGAAATGATATGTTGTATCCTTATGAGTTCAGCCGTAGCTGGTTATCCTCAGACATGTTCTAAAAGTCTTTAGATACGGTCGGATTTTCCAAAACGTGAATGGGAGAAATGAATGGGAAATTTACTGCCGGCACCAAAGCTCTCTCTGGCTGTGGGCGGGACTGTGAAGCTCTATGACAAATAAATGTATAACAGTCTGTTGTCTCCACCTACTGGTGTAATGGTGTATTTGATACATTCTTTAGATGTTGAAAAGAGCTGTTTTCATCTGGGTAGGAGGCAGCTTGAAAGTAGATTTCAAGGGTTAGTTCACCCAAAAATGAAAATAGCTAAAACTATTTTAGATTGCTTAAGTCATCTGCAACAGCAAGAAAATTATCAAAACTCAAAAGGTAAATAATATGTTGTATATTTTCTAGATCATGAATAGTATATATATTTTTTACCATTCACGACTCACGCGGTGCTCTCCGCCATTTTGAAATGGTCAAAGGTTATCTCATCTCGGCAACTCGTCCATCAAAATATTCTACGAGTTGCCCAGTGGTAAATATACCACATAAGGGGGTGTTCATGTGCATTTTCCACGTCGGCTTTTGGTATTTACCATAATTACCATAGCACATGAATGCAGCATAAGATCGCATGGATGTTTGAATCGAGATCACAATCTTTTACGATTAATCATGAACGCACTTGTCTAGCAGTTTAGAAGTAAGTTTCTAGCCAAAAGCCTACCTACTATACAGTATTCGATAGTCCCTAAAATAACAGAATGTTACTATGCAAAAAAATAATAATAATAACAATATCGTGATATGGTGAAGTGGTTATACATTTTAATATTAGAACTGCTTTTTGGACCGTAAAAAATCTAAATATGTTTATGTATATGTTTCAAAATATGAAAGACTGAATGAATTTCATTGTAACTGGTTGTTATATATTTTCTTCTTTATTTAAAGACCTGACTTTCAGACATTGGATGGTACTGGCTATTAAAGTATATTATCAAGTGCCAAGCTTGTATTCAAATTCCAGCCCATTCAGTCATTCATAACTTCTCCTTTCCTTCACAATGGCCCATTCATTTGAGTAGATAACGCTGCTTCACAGGAATTGCTTTGTGGAAGGACCAAATACTCAGTTGCAAATGGAACATTTGCCCGGTAATACATGGCTTCTTATACATTGAAAATATGTTTTTTCTGATTGTGATATTTACTGTATCACCTCAGCCATTTCAGAATGCAGAATGTGCTTTTAACAAATATTTTTGCTTCCTCTTGTTGTTATTGTTGACTCAATTCCTGACCATGCAGTAAATTCTTCAATGGGTTGGCTTTGTTCAAATGATTTTGTAATTACCAGATCTTTTTGGCTCATCATCAGTGTGAAGCATTGCTGTTTTGCAGTTCTTTCATTTCAGAATAATTTTTTGTAGCACTCCATAATGTCTGGCCTTGATGACCCCTCTGATAGGAGAAGTGCACTTACAGTGGTGAATCACTGCAGCATTTGAAAAGAATCCAAAAATGGACCGAATTTTCCTTTGGTTGTGTGGTTTTTATGCGGTGAAGCTCACAGATTTCATTGCTTATTTGTGAAGCATTCCCTCTGCACATCAAAAGGATGCTATCTGCCATCATGTTTCTCACTGATGGGTTTCATTATGACAGCATGGCATCACACCTGGATTAGGCTTTACACACTGAGTAAAAATAAAGCTTAGAGAGAGTTCTAGGAAACTGAGCCAGTGAGCGCTCGATCTTGTTTTAGGCATTGCACAGACGATGCACTAATGCCATCTGTTCTGACTTTGTTTGTTTGTGTTATAGTGGGAAATAACAATAAATAAAAATCCTATTAAATGTATGGAAAAACTGGATAGCTGTTGTTGCCCGCATCATAAAATATGGTTATATTGTTTTTCAGCTATTATTAATATATACACTCCTAAAGGATTATTAGGAACACCATACCAATACTGTTTTTGACCTCCTTTCGCCTTTCCATTCTCTAGAAATGTTGGCCCATATTGATAGGATAGCATCTTGCAGTTGATGGAGATTTGTGGGATGCACATCCAGGGCACGAAGCTCCCGTTCCACCACATCCCAAAGATGCTCTATTGGGTTGAGATCTGGTGACTGTGGGGACCATTTTAGTGCAGTGAACTCATTGTCATGTTCAAGAAACCAATTTGAAATGATTCGAGCTTTGTCACATGGTGCATTATCCTGCTGGAAGCAGCCATCCGAGTATGGGTACATGGTGGCCATAAAGGGATGAACATGAGCAGAAACAATGCTCAGGTAGGCCGTGGCATTTAAACGATGCCCAATTGCCACTATGGGGCCTAAAGTGTGCCAAGAAAACATCCCCACACTATTACACCACAAGCACGAACCTGCACAGTGGTAACAAGGCATGATGGATCCATGTTCTCATTCTGTTTACACCAAATTCTGACTCTACCATCTGAATGTCTCAATAGAAATCGAGACTCATCAGACCAGGCAACATTTTTCCAGTCTTCAACTGTTCAATTTTGGTGAGCTCTTGCAATTTGTAGCCTCTTTTTCCTATTTGTAGTGGAGATGAGTGGTACCCGGTGGGGTCTTCTGCTGTTGTAGCCCATCCGCCTCAAGGTTGTGCGTGTTGTGGCTTCACAAATGCTTTTCTGCATATCTCGGTTGTAACGAGTGGTTATTTCAGTCAAAGTTGCTCTTCTATCAGCTTGAATCAGTCGGCCCATTCTCCTCTGACCTCTAGCATCAACAAGGCATTTTCGCCCACAGGACTGCCGCATACTGGATATTTTTCCCTTTTCACACCATTCTTTGTAAACCCTAGAAATGGTTGTGTGTGAAAATCCCAGTAACTGAGCAGATTGTGAAATACTCAGATCGGCCCGTCTGGCACCAACAACCATGCCACGCTCAAAATTGCTTAAATCACCTTTCTTTCCCATTCTGACATTCAGTTTGGAGTTCAGGAGATTGTCTTGACCAGGACCACACCCCTAAATGCATTGAAGCAACTGCGATGTGATTGGTTGATTAGATAATTGCGTTAATGAGAAATTTGAACAGGTGTTCCTAATAATCCATGACACCACATGGCAATAAGGCTATGTTTACACGGAAACGATTCTGAAGAGAAAACGCAAAAGTGGCGTCGCGTCATCTTTTTTTATTCTGTGTTTAGATGAGCGTTTTGTGTGGGAAATCCGCGTGCAAATGGAGACGCAAAAGTGTGTGAAATTCAATGTACTATGCACTTCAGGTGGCTAGGAGTGCATACTACAACAACACCAAGTCCACGCGCCTGCGTACAACCTTCACTGTCAAGCAGACTTTTGCGTTTTTACCGTTTACACGGGAACGTGGCGGTGGAGTGTTTTTAAGATTTCCACTCTGGAGGGTGGTTTCACTTTTTTGCGTTTTTGAGCCTCAAAAACGCCGTCGCCGTGTAAACGAAAGGCACATCTGATAAAATATTTTTACGTTTTCACCTGCAAACGTTCTCGTGTAAACAGGGCCTAAGTAAATCATGACAGCTTTAATTTTTGTTTGAACTATTCCTTTGAATATAAAAACAGCATTAACACAAACGGGTAGGCCTAATGCAAATTATTGTACAATAATGCAATAAACATTAACATGAACTCCCTGATGTACATAAACTATTTTCAAATCTAATCCATCAGTGATACATAATGCCTCTGCCAAATTTTATATTGTAATCATTATGTTCACAACTTGTAATAATTACTTTAATGAGCTCAGTCATGTGAGCTAACTGCATGATTTGTATTATCTAAGAACTGTATATTTCTGAAATATGGACATTGCTTGGACACAGTAACTTCTGATAACAGATCACTGTAAATTATAATGTTGACATCTATTTTCTGTAAAGCTGCTTTAAAATTAATAGTATATGTATTGTGAAAAGCGCTGTACAAATAAATGTGAATTGAATAAATTTCAATCAAGGCAGGGAATTTAGGAATGTTAGAACATGTTCACAGTGAAATATTAATTATGTTAAAAAAAATTCAGATCTGTTTTTGTTTTCATATCGATGTGAACAGCACAAACCACATGGAACCTCTTCGATTCTGATTTGGGCCACTTTCATATGTGGTCCTAAATCAGACACAGGTCTGACGTTTTGCAATGTGACCTCAGTCTCTGAACAGTCATTTCAGAATTCATGCGATCAACATTCTGCGCTGATGGGAGTCACTCCAAAGATTGTACACCGGTAGTTCTTTGAATATAGAAGATAGCAGTGAAGTTAGTCATTATATTTCAATGAGAGCTCTATGCAAGCATATAAAATATCCTCGTCTGCATCCCTCTCATCACCTCGGATGAACGTGTAAATGCTGATTCAGAGACCTCCGTGTTTACCTCCTGTGATGCGTGCCGTCCGTCAGGTGTATGCCTCTGGTTCGGTTTGGTTCTCTCAAATTTGATATTGTCCACTTTTAAAAATGTGACAAAAATTGCACACAAACAAAAATCGGATCTGAGCAATAAACCAGAATTGAGCACTAAGGCTTGCAGTATGAACATAGCCAATTTTTTTTTCTAAAATATAATATTTACTATATTTATATTATTTTCTTGTAAAATCCTTGGTCCTTAACATTATGTATGTTAGATATCAAGTCAAGTGCAAATATGTAGGCTTTGATGTTAGCAATATTTTATTATAACCTTTTCTTTCCCTAGCAGAGATTGTGAGATTGTGTTAGATTTATGTAGACCGTGTCCCACTTTCTGAAGGTCATGCATCAGTGAGCATGAAGCCACTGTGAGCAGCTGAACATTTATAGAGCGGTCACTGCCAAAAACACAACACAACTGACCAGAACCTCTTTATTTATCTATCTATCTTTCTGATTTTGACTTAATTGGATGAATTTGATATTTTGAAACTAAAAACAATTTAAAAAAAAATGTTTTCCAAACGATAGGAACGATAAATCACAAATCTCTTTTGTGTAGTGTGTCTCTAACATATCCAAAATATTATTTGCAAAAAATACTGAACAGCCATGCTGCTTAGGATTTTTTCAGGATTCTTTGATTAGTACGAAAGAAACACATTTATTTAAAATATAAACATCATAAGTTATATATCTTAATTTCTAATAATTCATATCTTAATTTCTCATTCTCTGAGCTTAAATACATTCATCAATCCTTCTGTGTCTTGTTTATTAAAAAAACAACAACAACACTAATATTTAAAAAAAGAAATCTTCAAGACCCCAGTGGGTCACGTGGAGCCGACTCTCATGGTCTCTGAGGTCATTGTTCATATTCAGACACTGGCCGCTGCGCTGTCAGGCCTTCAGCGCTGGGGCGTTCGGGTCGTCTCCTCTTCTCATGTTTCAGGGGGAGAGTGAGAGTGTGAGAGTGACATTTGAGCTTGGCACTGTGAGAGAGAGGGAAAAATGAACGGCCTGGAGTGAGTCTGTTTGTCCATAGCAACGTATCGAAGTGACTGACGTTTGTTTTCTTTTCTCTTCCTTGTCGTGTTCCTCAGATAAGCTGTTTGGAAAGCGGCTGCTGCAGGCCGGGAGACACATCATGTCCCATAAATCCTGGATGAAGACGGTGCCCACAGAGAACTGTGATGTCCTTATGACGTTTCCAGGTGCCTCAGATGTTTTCTTTCTTTCTTTCTTTCTTTCTTTCTTTCTTTCTTTATTTTCCTGTTTTCCTGTTCCTGTTTATTTAGCCAGGAACGTGTGCCAACATTATGTGTAACCGGGGCTCGAATTTACATTTGATTTATATATATATATAAATATATAAAAAACATTAAAAGGATTTTGCCTCCTCATTTCAGAACACCACTGCATGCCACTGAATATGATGTAATGTAGTTGTAATCTGAATGTAACAAAGTAGAATTAAAGTTGAAAGGATTTAACTGCTGTTTTATCATGTGTTTCTGGCTGCATTTACATTATTATAAACAAAATGGATGGTCACAGACATTTGTTGTGGATGTTGGTCACTAGCAAGGCTAGTTTAAACCAGCCTGGACCTGCATGAAAATTCAGGATGATGATGCTGTATTTTCCAGCAGTGTATCTGAACATAATAAATCATGTGTATTGGTCATCACTGAGACTGAGTGTTTCTATTTGTCTCCTTGCAGACACCACAGATGACCACACGCTGCTCTGGCTTCTGAACCACATACGGCTCGGCATCCCAGAACTCATTATCCAGATCCGACATCACAAACACACCAGAATGCACGCCTTCTTCGTCACGGCCACATACGAAAAGTGAGAGGGCGTGGGATGGAAACAGCTTTTATCTTTCTTTTAGTTACTTCTGTTATATTTAGCAACGGTTTCTTCAGGTGATGTACTGAGGCACGAGGGGCAAGCAAATGCTTGTTTGGTGTTTATTGTCATGTTCAGAGGTTCAGAGCCTCATGGGACCACATTGCATCAAGACAGTTTACGAAATACACTACCGTTCATAAGTATGGGGTCAGTAAGAGTCTCTTACTTCCATCAAGAGATGTAAATAATCCATTACCATACAAATCTTCAGAGTTGTCATGACAGAACTGCATTTATTTGATCATAAATATAGTAAAAACCTTAATATTGTGTAAAATGTATAAAGTACTAGAAACCCGGACTTGAGTAAAAGTACAAGTGCTCTATCAAAAAAGTGACTTGAGTAGAAGTTGAAGTGCTCTTTAAGCTCCACACTTAAGTAGAAGTACTAAAGTATTCAACTTTTTTGTACTTAAGTATTGCAAGTAGTTTATTTTAAAATTCACTACTTAAGTACTAAAAGTAAAAGTACAAGTATTGTGTCATGTAATTATTATAGAAAGCAGTCAAAAGTTTGAACTAGCAATCAAATAAGGCGCTTTGGCGTGATACAAATTTGCTTTGGCGGCGGCCAAAACAATGTCATTGAAGGAAAACCCCTGAATTAGTTGTCAATGTGTGTGTCAATCAATACCATTACCCTATAAAACTGGCGTGTGATTTAGGCAGCATGAAAGCCAACTTGCAAAAATTTGTAAAATTTGTAAAATTTTTATAATTGTAACGAGTAACTAGCCGAACATTAAAAAAAATATCGAAGTAAAAGTATTAAATTCATTGAAAATATCTACTTAAGTAAAAGTAGAAGAATGAGGAAAAAACAATACTCTAGTAGAGTACAGATACAGCATTTTAGTACTTAAGTACAGTACTTAAGTAGTTCTACTTCGTTACTATACATCTCTGTGTAAAATATATTTGTGTAAATTTAAAATGAATGTTTTCTATTTGAATATATTGTGAAATGTAATTTTATTCCTGTGATCAAAGTTTCAGCATCATGTCACATGATTCTTCAGAAATCATTCTAATATGCTGATCTGGTGATCAAGAAGCATTTCGTATTATTATCAACGTTAAAACGGCTGTGCTGCTTTTAACGTTTTTGTGGAAACTGTGATAAAAAATTTAATAATTTTATGAATCAAAAAAGTTCAGAAGAACAGTATTTTTGGGGGGAATATTATTGCACCCTTACTGAGAAAAAAGTATGAATTTCTTCATTGACATCAAACTTTTGAATGGTAGAGTACAAAGCAAGTTTGTTTTGGAAATATTAAGACGGTTATTTATGGTTCAAGGCTTTCTCAATTTTGACTGATGCTGATGTATTTTGTTGTTGTGTGGTCAGTCTTTTACGAGGGGCTGAAGAGATGGGACTGCAGAAAGCTGTGAAGCCGGAGTTTGGTGGCGGGTCTCGCAGTTTCTCCTGTGAGGAAGACTACATCTACGACAACATCGAGAGTGAACTCTGTTTCTTCACTTCACAGGTCCTTAATAATATTGAGCATAAAAGTTTTGACTTTTCTGTATACAGAATTCAGAATTCAAGTTTAGGATTTTTCTTTTCTTTACACTAATAGCAAGAGGGCTTTTGGCCTCTTATTTAAATAGAAAGAAATGCATAAACTAAAAAAAAAAAGTGAACTAAAAATAAAGCTAGTTTTATTCAAGTGGAAAATAGTATTTATTATCACTGAATAAACCTAAATACATTCATTCATACCAAAACACGTTTTAGTTAAATCAGATAGCTCTTTAATGGAACAATTGCACATTACTACTTATAAAGTGTAATTAAACATTCTTATAAGTAACTTACAAAGTTAACATGTTCCATAAGGGATTATTTTGGATTATGGTGGCTTTTATTTTAAAAAGCAACAACCAAACTTCAACAACATCTGAGACATTGATTACCACAGAAAATAATTTTCACTAATCCATTAGTTTTATATAGTTTTATTTTCAGTTATGATACATGAAACAAAACATATATACATAACAATTGACATTTTTCTTTTACAAAATCAGACTACATAACAACCCCCCAAAAAACAACAAAATACGCAATTCAGACCTCACTTATTTCGCTGCACTAATCATATAAAATCTAAAATGTAAGGAATGTGATTGCAATTAATTTGCAATACGAGAAGGTAAATGCTCCAAAAAAGATCCCCAAATTTTCCCAAAAGTTTTCGGTGATTTCCTAACATTGAAAAGGATTTTCTCAGGGGTGCAAAATGAAATGAGTTCATTGATCCATTGTTTTCTTGATGGAGAATGAGTCGATTTCCAGTTCACTAATATACATTTTTCCCCCGCAGTTCCTGCCAATAGTGTGAAATACTTTTTATGATGAGAGGAATTTAATAATTCACTATCTCCTAATATCCAAATTCTAGGATCATTACGAATTGGGATACCTATAACCTTTGAAGAAATATCAATTATATATTTCCAAAAGTCATTCAAAATAGGACAATTCCAAAGCATGTGGAGTAAATCGCCTTCAGCCCTCTTACACCTTTGACATTTTGCAGATATGTTCGTATTAAACGTGAAGTTTCTGAGGAGCATAATATGTTCGATGCAGAATATTAAATTCATTCTTTCCATAACACATATTCCCACTCCACCAGATCATATGCACAGTCAAGATCTCTTTCCCACCTCTGCTTCAAGATTACGTTGTCAAATGGTTTAAAATGATTTATTAATGTTCTGTATCCTACAGAAGCAATACCTTTTGGGGGGAACACAATCTTGTTAAACATAACATTTTCAAACGGCGACAGTGTTGGAATTTTAGGAAATGTAGTCTGGGGGGTGATCTCTTTGACCCAATGCCTAATGTTTGGGGATTTTATATTTCTTTGATAGCAATTCAAAGCTCATTAAAGAGTTATTGGCATACAAGTCTTCCAGTGTCTTTAAACCTTCACTCGCCATGTTTTTAGGGTACTATCAGCAATACCAAGAGGTATAATAGGGTTTTCACGAAGGGGTAAATGCCTAAGTGGAGCAATACTAAGGCTATATAGATTATGCGATTCGATCCATGCAGAAAAAGTATGAAGTATTAACAGGTTTTTAGTGAATTTATCTTTTTGACCCCAAAAAAGGAATTATCTTTAGTTGGATGGAACCCATCTCCCACTGTTCTATCACTGTCCAGTTAGTGTCAACCTTATCGGGATGTAACCAGACCCATATAGGCCGAAACTGCGAAGCTAGTGTCTGAAATTGGGAAGGTTTAGCCCACCTTTCTTATACGGTGCTTGAAGTTTAAGAAGTTTGCGCTTTATCTACTTCCTTAAAATAAGACTTAGGGATATTCAAGGGGAGACACTGAAATGCATACATATATTTAGGTAAAATCGACTCTGCCAATTAATAATAAGGGTAATTCTTTCCATTTTAGCAAATCATCTTTCACTCTTTCCAGAATTATGGAATAATTTTTTTTTGAACATGTCGACATGTGTTAAATCAATCTGAATACCTAAATATTGAAACCCATTAGTGCACAGTGTTAGTGGTGTAACCATATATTTTAACTCATCTGGTATATTGATAGGAAATGCTTCACTCTTGTCATAATTCAATTTATAGCCAGATATATCAATCACTGTATTCCTCAAAAACATGTAGCAAGAAATGAAATAGAGAATTGTGGATTGGTCAGGTATATCAACAGGTCATCAGCATAAAGGGATAATTTGTGTTCATTAGAACCAATTTTAATTCCCTTTATTACAGTATGGGACCTTATTGCAATAGCGAGAGGTTCAACAGCCAGGACAAATCATTTTTTTTTACAATAGAATACAAAATATACAATATAAAATGTTATAATTAGTCACTCAAATACACCTATCAATTAATTCATTCATCCATTCTCTATTTCAACCATCAATAAAACCACACTAAAAAGTCATATTTACATACATAATTATCTATGCTGGCACAACTGGTTGTTCAATAGCACTTTTCTTATATTACTAAAAAAAATCCTTCAGGTCAAAAGTGAGTTTTAGAGCCTTTGGGAGTTTATTTGTGTATAATAAGGGAGATATAGGGCAGCCTTGCCTACAACCTCTAGATAATGCAAAGGTGCTTGACATAATACCATTGGTGTATATTTGTGCTTTAGGGGAATCAAAAATAGCTTTTAAATATCCAATGAACTTAGAACCAAAGCCCATAGTTTCTATGGTTACTAATCCATTAGTTTGAAGCATAGCATGTGTGTAAAAGAATGAAAGTCTACATGGAGATCACACAGCACAAGTAAACTTAATATTCATAAAAGAATTTGAAATAAAATATAAATATTAGATGAAAATCTATACAACAAAAAACTGAAATAAAGTAAGTTGAAGTAATAGTATTTACTAAAATACATTTTTAAAATAATGTTTAAAAACAAAAACTAATAAAAACATATTATTAATAATTATTCAAAACTAAAATTGCAATGACAAATGAAAATATAAAAAGAAAAGCTTATTCAAATATTAATAAACACTCTAAGAGCATATAAATAATAGTAACACCGTTTTCAATATGTCCTGACCATTCTAATCTGATGATCCCAATAAATCTGTGGTGATGATGATGATGATGTACGGCCCAAGAATACACAGGGACGTGATGTTGGTAAATCATTGATAAACTTGAAAAGTTGTACCACCTCAAACCATGACTTTGTATTTCCGAAATCGTATTTCTAATCATATTTCTAGCATACTAAGTTCTTACTAGGCGAAAAACAGGATTTGACAAAAGAAGTATGTCCGAATTCCAGTACTCATAAAAGTGTCGGCAAAAAGTACCCAGATGACCTACTTCTTCCGGTGAGATTCTGAAGTGTGCATACTGTATGTTGGACACTTTACCATCCCATGAGGCCACAGGAGAGGATTTATGAATGGCAGTGAAGGGATGCAACTGACTCTGGTAGATCACATGACAGTTACAACATGGCGGATGTAGTGCGTCCAGATTACATTCATACTACATAGAACATACTTTTTAGCCGTCCTGAAGTAACTTCTTATTCAAAATAAGTACTTATTTCAGACAGCCCATTTAGATAAAATTTGTCATATTTTTACCAAAAATAAGTGTCACTTTTTTACTTTTAAATGGTTAATATCTTGCCCCATAGATGTCCATTGTAATCACGTGACTATAATTTGTTTTGGTTATAAACTAATCCAAATCAGTTTTTTCTCTTGTTTCAACATCACGGACATTGCCAATAGAGCTTAGGTTTGAGTTAACTCATGATATTGTTTGAAAGAATGAAGTCATTGAGACATCGGGTTGGGTTGTACATTTTTGTACATTGTTATAGATTGAAGCGTATTCTTTTCACAGGAACGCCAAAGCATAATCAAATACTGGCTGGACAATCTCAGATCTAAACATGGGGAGGCCCTTCACAACATCCACTTCCTGGAAGGGCAGCCAATCAGTGAGTTGTTATATTTAGACTTTATGAGAGCCCTGAGAAGTGTGTGCCTGAGCTGTACCAGCCTGTTTGTATGTATAAGTCACTCATTTTTGTGTATCAGTATCTGGATTACCTGAAAGCAATTTAAATGTGCTGGCTGACACTTTATATGTTGCTGAAGGTTTCTAGAAGGAAAAGTTTTACCAAAGTTTTGAATACTTGTTCATGTTGTGTGTGTGTGTTAGTGAGTGTGCACTGTGTGTGTATGTTCCAGTTCCTGAGTTGAGGGCGCGAGGCGTGATCCAGCAAGTCTTCCCGCTTCATGAGCAGAGGATTCTGGGACAGCTGATGAAGTCATGGGTGCAGGCCGTGTGTGAAAAACAGCCCCTAGGTTAGTTAGTAGTTATTGAAGTCAGCATTGAAATATACACATTTTTTGTTTTTACACAGCTTTGATGTTGTTTTGTGAATTGAGAAGTAACCCTGCTGAAAAAAAAAATCTATATTGCTGGTTTTGTTAAGTTTTCTTTAGATGGTCTCCCAGCTTAGCCAACTAGTGTTTTACTGTGTGGTCAGATGGTCTCCCAGACTGACCGGCTGAAACGTGCCTAAAAACCTGGTAGAAAACCTAAAAGAGTTTTTAGCAGGGAATGGCAGGGGTTTTTTTTAGATCACTTCCCTTGTTAAAAATTATGTTTTTGTAAAATTGTCTTCAGAATTTTTTTAAAGAAGTAGTCCACTTCCAAGATGTCCACGTCTTTCTTTCTTCAGTCGAAAAGAAATTAAGGTTTTTGATGAAAACATTCCAGGATTTTTCTCCATTTTCTCCACTTTACTGGTAACCAAACGGTTCAAGGTCCAAACTCGTTTATCAAAATGAACGAATTGACTGGAAAAGATTTGTTTATTTTGATGAACGAGCGCATCACAGAACAGAGCAAGGCGAGCATTTGAGCTGATAAAACTTATACTCGTTATTTTTTTATTAAATGAGCGATTGTTTCGCTTGATAAGACCCTTATTCGACGTCTGGTGTTGCAGTTTGCACTGAAACCGTCTTTTGGACCTTGAACCGTTTGGTTCCCATTGAAGTCCGTTTTATGGAGAAAAATCCTGGAATGTTTTCATCAAAAACCTTAATTTCTTTTCGACTGAAGAAAGAATGACATGGACATCTTGGATGACATGGGGGTGAGTAAATTATCAGCAAAAGTTTTATTAAAAGTGAACTACTCCTTTAATATAATATAACTTCAAAATTAGAGTCCTTGAACACCAGACAGGGGAAAATAAGATGGGAATCATAACAGTAGGCTAATGCTATACATTATGTGCTAAAAAATAAATATTACATTCTAAACAACAAAAAACCCAACTGATTACAGCTTACCATTATAAAGTTAAGAAGTTAAAATAACTCAGTTATAAATGATAATTAACAAAAGTAACTGCTATGAGATACATTCATATTAATGTAGTAATTATATCATATTTATCCTCCATTAAAACAGTCCCTTTATCCTCTCATAAAATACAATAATTTGTATTACTGTACAAATTTAAACCTACATTTAATGTCTAACGACAAATATTTTAGTAAAATTGACATTGATTCTGATTTCCATTTAGTGTGATTAATCAATAAACAAATTCATTGTTGATTATTTTCATTACTGATTATTATAGATTTGATCACTTTGTTGCGAAAGCCCTTGAATGATTGGTCTAAGTCTGTGTCCTCTTTGTTTTCTGGGTTAGATGATATTTGTGATTATTTCGGAGCGAAGATTGCCATGTACTTCGCCTGGCTGGGTTTCTACACCACTTCCATGTTGTATCCAGCTGTTATTGGCTTTGTATTGTGGATGCTTACAGAATCAGATCAGGTATTTGACCACTGAAACACCATAAAATTGTGACTCATTTGCTATATTCCAAGAGTTTTGGAACTCTAAATTAAATGTCATTTATGGAATCCACGTGTGTGATGATACATCTTGTTCAGACTTCACACGCTTGATGGCACGGTCCTTTACATGCAATCTGTAAGCAATTACATCATTACCGCATTACACAAGCTGACTGGCTTCTGCTGATCCTGCAGCCAATGAGATTACTTTCCCAACATTTAAATAGTCTGGTTCATTCTGCTCATTAAGACCAAAGTCTGTTCGCCTGAAACCCTCCACCTTCCCCAGCTCCACCTGCCTAGATCTGCAACAGGATTTATGTACAGTATGTCTGTTCATGCAGCAGCATATCTTACATACACAGCAGCGTGTCTGTGTATCTAATGGCAACAGTGTAGCAGATCTAATCCGACAAGACCAAGTAGGCTACATTAACATATTCATATTCCACATATGCCATATTCATTAACAGGCTAAAACTAGTTTGAGAGTTGTTACGATTAAAATGTTTATATTGGAGTCTACTACTGTTCATGTGATCTATATTTTTTGTCACTATCCTCTCAGACCAGCAGGGATATCTGTTGTGTGGTGTTTGCTCTCTTTAATGTGGTGTGGGCCACGTTGTTCCTGGAGCGCTGGAAACGCAGAGGGGCAGAGCTCGCTTATAAGTGGGGTACACTGGACACCCCAGCCGAGTCCCTGGAGGAACCCAGACCTCAGTTCAGGGTAATGACAGGGTAATTTGTCTGAAAACACATCTTTTTTTAACTCCTCTATAAATATTTTTTTCTCTATTGCTCTTCGGGTCAGGGTGTGAAGCGGTGCAGTCCAGTGACGGGCTGTGAAGAGTTTTATTACCCTCCGTGGAGGAGGAGGGTGTTCAGATGGCTCGTCAGCTTTCCTGTCTGTATATTATGCCTTTGCTTTGTATTTCTGGCCATGCTCGTTTGCTTTGAGCTTCAGGTGAGTTACACACTCTAACACACACATGTAATCTTTTAGCAGAATGTACTTTTTTGTAAAAAAAGATTTTATAACACCACAGGAAGATTTTATGTAAAGGCAAAAAGGTGAATAAAAAATAGTGAAATATTTAAGAATTCACAGGACCTTAAGTTATACACTTTGCCTTTTACATTCATTTTAATCTAATATTATTAGGTTGACTGAAAAAAAAATCCATGTACACATAGTTCCAAATCTTAATTTTAAGGTTAGGTGAGAGGGATTACCTTTTTTTTTTTTAAAGAAAAAAAATGTTATGTTAAAAAAATTAAGCATTTAACATTAAGTGGAGCGCATTGAGAGAAAAAACAATAATAATATTTATTGTATCATAATATATGATGAAAATAAAAGTAAAAACAACATGGGTTTATATATTATTCAGTGCAAACACTTGAAACCGTGAGTTGTAATGGAGTGATGTTTGGCAGGAATTTGTGATGGGGATTAAGGAGCTTCCACGAGTAGCAAGATTTATCCCTAAAATCATGTTGGCCATCACTGTGACGGCGTGTGATGAGGTGTACAGAAAGATCGCCTGCTGGCTAAATGACATGGGTGAGTCCGTTTACATTTACACACTTAAAGGTGTAGTTCACTTGTAGCCCTCAATCGGATCATGGAGTATATACGATCCAAATCGAATTTTACTTAATAAAAAAAAAGGTTCCCTTCATCTCAGTGGAATACGATTTTTTGACTTTTAATACATTATTTATCTATACACACACACAAAAAAAAACTGGGCTTGATTCGATTGTTCTGAAGGTATGTAAAGAAAAATTTTACACTTCTAGTCTATGGGGTCATTATGACCCCACATTGAAATTAATGGGAAATGTGAAAAAAACTAAATATATTTTCTTCATGTGTCAAAAAAAAAATCCGGCATAAATCTGAACATTTTTACACAGAAATGAAGGCCTAGTAGAGCATAAGAGCATAAATGCTATTTCATATGAAAGCTAATGGTGTAGTTGAGGAATTGTGTGGTATATGGATACAAAAGTACTTTATATCTCCAAAAACACAGCATTAATGAATAGATGAGAAGTAAACAAAAAAAATGATATATTATTTGTATGATTAAAAATGTATATTTTTTGTACAATCACTCAATCAATTGTTGGGGTCGTATAGACCCCGAAGCCCAGAAGTGTAAACAGGAAACGAAGACCATTTGAAGGTTAAAAAAACTTTTGCTGATAATTTACTCACCCTCATGTCATCCAAGATACCCATGTCATTTTTTCTTCAGTCGAGAAAAAGTTTGTGACTCTCCGATGAACGAATCTTTTTTCGAGTCATTTGGTTCATTCAACGAACGAAATGAACGAATTGATTCAGGAAAAGATTCGTTCATTTTGATGAACGAGTTCGAACAGGAGAGTCACGAACGCGCATCACAGTACAGAGCAAGGCGAGCATTTGAGCTTATAAAACTTTAACTTTTTTTTTTTTTTTTTTTAAATGAGCTATCGTTTCGCTTGATAAGACCCTTATTCATCGTCTGGAATCGTTTAACGCCCTTTGAACAGTTTGCACTGTTTGGACCTTGAACCATTTGGTTACCAGTGAAGTCCATTATATGGAGAAAAATCCTGGAATGTTTTCATCAAAAACCTTAATTTCTTTTCAACTGAAGAAAGAAAGACATGGACATCTTGGATGACATGGGGGTGAGCAAATTATCAGCAAAAGTTTTTTAAAAAGTGAACTACTCCTTTAATGCGGCTGTCTCTGGAATGTGTATCTTTGTGCCAAATTGCTTAATTCATTATTTAAGCTGTTCATGAACACTCTATTCAACAAAACAACATTTTAGGAGGGAACTGTGCACGTTTAATACTCAAGAGTAAAAAAGTAGCAACGCTGAAATGGATAATGGTCTGGGTTTTTGGAAAACAGCCTTCCAGAAGCCAAACATAGGAGAGAGAAGGAGAAAGAAGATAAACACAGGCTAGTTGTCCGGCCTCTGTGAAGTGAATACTAATGTCTGAATCTTCTATTTCCCACAGAAAACTACAGACTCCAGAGTGCCTATGAGAAAAATCTCATTATCAAAATGGTTCTTGTGAGTACTTATGAAATAATATATACGTATTCAACATTTTGTATCTAAAAAATTCATTTGTGTTGTTGAAACTTTCTTTGTTTCTCAGTTTCAGTTTGTAAATTCTTATCTCAGCCTTTTCTATATTGGTTTCTACCTCAAAGACATGGAGCGTCTGAAAGAGGTGAGATTTCGTATGTATTCAATATGGACATTTGAACTTAAATATGACCAAAACAATTGCTCAAAACAAACTGAATTTGAAATTGGGTTATCTGTGTCAATGTTCAGCCTTGTCATGTGAGAGTAATCACCTGTCGGTGTCCCCTATTGCTGTAGATGCTGGCCACACTGCTGATTATCCGGCAGTTTGTGCAGAACATGAAGGAAGTCCTGCAGCCCTACTTGGCTGAACGGCACCGATTGGGTGAGCTCACGCTGCGGGCTGTTTGGGAGCTGCTGGTGTCTGCACTGCTCAAGTACGGGCGACTCGCAGCAGGACGAGCGCAGGTCTCGCCCAGCGACCCCACTGTGCTCGGGTCAGGTCTGCGCGCCCCACGGATGGGCGAGGAGGGCCCCCAAGAGAGGCGAGAGCGCAAGTGTCTCAATGGTGGCTGTGGCGTCCCAGACGAGGATGTGGAGGAGGAGCCTGGGGAGAGGCACAGCGAAGAAGAGAACGAATCAGAGAGCCTCATTGACTGTGGCCTGAAGCTGCGAAAGGTCAGCTTCATTGAGAAGGTGGAGCGCAAGTCCGCGAGCTGCGTCAGCCCAGTGGACGACAGCTTCCTGGAGGAGGGCAGCCCTACCATGGTGGAGAGGGGCATGGATCCTGCCTCGGTTTTTGAGATGTGCGATGATGAGGATGAAAACGGGGTTCCAGAGATGAAGGAACTGACAGGGGAGCCGCTGACAACAGGAGCGGAGAACAGCACGTCAGTCAGGCTCAGGAAGAGGGGGCGGAGCTTAGAGCGGGCTGACAGTAAGACCAAGAGAGATTCGTGGATGGATCCTCCGGAAGAGCAAGAAACCGCTACGCTGACGCAGGCCGAGATCGAGAGCTGCATGCAAACGTACCAGGTCAGAAGACGCTCCATACGTACAGTCGACACATTTCACACCGCATTGGCAGAATCTTTAATTAAATATGTCTTCAGAAAAGTCAATGTCTTCTTATATTTACATTTATTCGTTTAGCTGACGCTTTTATCCAAAACGACTTACAATTGCTATATATGTCAGAGGTCGCACGCCTCTGGAGCAACTAGGGGTTAAGTGTCTTGCTCAGGGACACATTGGTGTCTCACAGTGGATTCGAACCCGGGTCTCTCACACCAAAGGCATGTGTCTCATCCACTGCGTCATCACCACCTTCATCTTCATCTTCATTAAAAGAAGCTTACTTGTGTAAACACTGAGTGGTTCCAGAAATATGAGCAAAACTGACTGTGAAATTTTTTTCCAATTTCTCCAGTTTCTTAGTTTTTCATTCAAAATTTTCACAAAAATCTAACCTTTAAATAATACAAAAATATATACATAAATATGAAAGCTTTCTCTTTCAGATATAAAATACTGTACTTTTGACCTTTCTATTCATCAAAGAATCCTAAAATAAAAATGTAAATAGATTTAGACTGAAATTTAGCTTTGATCACAGGAATAAATTACACTTTACTATTATATTCACATAGAAAACAGCTGTTTTAAATTGTTATATATATATTAATCAAATAAAATCAATTGCAATTTTAATCAATTGCCTTGGTGAGCAGAAGAGACGTCTTTTAAAAACATTAAAAATGTTTCAGATCTAAAATATTTGACTGGTCTGGTACTGTACATAGACTGTAAATATATTTAGACCACTTAGTGATTGCCATCATGATGTGAAGAGACTTTCAACCAGCATACCGGTAATAAAAATGTTTCTGGAGAATTTGCAAAACAGTCAGCTTTTTTCACAAGTACGTTTTGCTCATATTTACCAATGGTGCCAAAATTTGTGGAGCCCACTGTACATTGCCAGGATGTTCATTTTCAGGTAAAATTGTGACTTATGTATTATGTCACTAAAATGTTTCTTTTTGGATGTTAAATCAATTATGATTTTAAAACCTTGAATGTATATCTAGTGTTTTAAAGTTGTTTTGCAGATGATTGTACACATGTATTATGGTTTTCAAAAAATATTAAGCAGCACGACAATTTGCATCTGTGATAATAATAAGAAATGTTTCTTGAGCAGTGAATCGTCATATTAAGAGTGATTTCTGAAGGATCATGTGACACTGAAGACTGGAGTAATGATGCTGAAAATTCAGCTGATCACAGGAATAGATTACATTTTGAAAAAAGATATTAAAATAGAAAACTAATTTTTTTCAAATTGTAATAATATTTTACAATGTCACTGTTTTACTGTATTCTTGATTAAATAAATGGGTACCACTTTATAATAACTACACGCTAATAATCATTAGTTAAGCATGAGTAAATAGTTAATTCATCATTCATAAAGTATTAACAGACATTAATAAGCAGTTTACAAATACAGCTATAAATGCTTTCTTCTCGATTTAAAAGAATTCCTATAATTTGTTTAATAATTGTATTTTCATCCTTTATTAAGGATCAATTTATCATTTCTAAATGAAGAATTGCAGTTATTTAAGAGTTGTCAGTGGTTCATAAGATTACTTTTATAGGAATGCTTTTAAATCGAGAAGAAAGCATTTATAGCTGTATTTATAAGCCGCTTATTAATGTCTATTAATGCTTTATAAATGATGAATTAACTGTTTACTCATGCTTAACAAATAATTAATAGCGTGCAGTTATTATAGAGTGTTACCAATAAATGCAGTCTTGGAGAGAATAATAGACTTTTTAAAGACGTTTTTTTTTTTTTTTAACAATTTTTCAATGGTAGTGTAAATTTTCATTTATATAATGATAATTTTAACATTTTAAATAATTTTAAATAATATTAACACTATTTAAAATGGAACACAATGGTTTCTGACTAAAGAAGTCAGTAACACTTTACAATAAGGTTCATTAGTTAACATTAGTAAATGCATTAACTAACATGAACTAACGATGAGCAATGCATTAGTTACAGTGTTTATTAATCTTTGTTAATGTTAGTTAATACAAATACAGCTGTTCATTGTGCATTCATGTTGGTTCACAGTCCATTAACTGTTAACTAATACAACCTTTGAGTTTAATAACGTATTAGTAAATGTTGGAATTAATATTAACTAAGACTAATAAATGCTGAAGAAGTATTGTTCACATATTGTACATGTTAACTAATGAACCTTATTGTAAAGTGTTACCAAGAAGTCTACTACAAATGTCTCTGTAATGTATGTGTGTTATCATAAAACAATGAATATCTGTGTGTTCTGATTACCTGCAGTCAAACACATACTTCCAACTGACATACATTCAGAAAACCTCTAAACTTCTAAAACAACGACTCTTAACTGCTTTCCAGGACACATTTCAGGACTACCAGGAGATGTTTGTTCAGTTTGGATATGTGGTTCTCTTTTCATCTGCCTTCCCATTGGCCGCCATGTGTGCCCTCATCAACAATATCATTGAGATCCGGAGTGACGCGTTTAAACTGTGCACCAGCCTACAGAGACCTTTCGGCTTGAGGGTGGGGAGCATCGGACAGTGGCAGGTTAGACTACACCGAAGGACAAATGTGTTAAGTTGACATTGTTCTAGGAGTGTCTTTATTTTACAAGGTTGTGTAAAATCCTGTATCATTGCACAGACAGTGATGGAAGCCATGGGTCTGATTGCCATCATAGTGAACTGCTATCTGATTGGTCAGTGTGGGCAGCTACAGAGACTGTTTCCCTGGCTCAGTCCGGAGATGGCCATTATCTCAATCGTCATCCTAGAGGTACCGTCACACACTCAAGCACATACACACAATCCCTATAAATCTAATGCCAAGTTCAGACTGCACAATGCCAGCCCAATTTTGCCACGATCCATTTAACTTTTGAATGTATTGTTATTATTTGACTTAGGATGTTGTGATTATTTGTAAACGACAATGGGCGTTGGGAAGCGAGAATCATTTGATTATCTCACACAGTGTGTCATAGTGAACACCAACCATAGTGTGTCATAGTGAACACTGCTTTGCGATGTCCCGACAGAATGTCTAGCATTTTACGGTTATCTGGGAGTGATGCGCTTCCAACATGGCGACAGACGGCACCGCCGGGTTTAAAAAATGCTCTTCAGAAACCTACGGGTGACGTCATGGACACTACATCCATATTCCGTTAACCAATAAGAGCACAGAAGCTCTTGCGTACACAGCTTTCAGACTTGGTAAAACAAAAGAGAGACGATGTTATTGGGGCTGATAGGTGGAATCATGAAATGGAGGAAAGGTTTGTGAAGCTATGGCAACAATACTCCTGCCTCTATGGTGTTTCCTTGAAGGACTACCATGAAAAATGCTGATGAAAGATAGCAGAGGCGCTAACCTTGCGAGTCCTAGAATTAGCATTAGGGTAACACCCCGCTTCTGTAGCCGTTGTTTGTTTAGGGTCATTTCCAGAGCTCAGTTGCTTTTTCCTCCACCTCATTGACATCACGCAAGATGCTAAGCGATGATTGGTCAATAAGTAGCATGTAGTCTAACATGTTTCTTGTCCATGACACAACAAGAATTGAGGAGTCAAAATCACATAATCTGTCACAGTGACTATCGTAAAAGCCAAAAATAATGTGTAGTCTGAATCTTAGTATATTTCACTCTAACTGAACCCTGACATCATTAGTGTTGTTGTAGGTTATGAAGTTACTAATTGTACTGTATTCACTTTGGATAAAAGGGGAACTGGCATGCGTTTCTTTGTTCATGTAATTGTTACACCGTGTCCTAACTACACGCGACGTGACGCCGCGACGCGCGATAAAAGGTATCTTTTCCATGTTAATCAGAGTTTTTGTCCTAACCCGACGCGCCGGCGAAACGCGAAGTTTCTAATTTAGAAACGGTTCCTATTTCTGCGACGTCGCGGCTGACAGAATGAAGAAATTACACTGGTTATGAGTACACGTTATTTATTTTTAGTTCAAAATAGGTCACTGTGCCACAAGATAACGGATAATTTACCTCAGATTTTGAAATCATATAATATAGCGTTCAAAATGAATTCAATGCAAAAATACGACTGTACTTCATAACAAAATTAGTCAATGTATGTTTTGTTATTGTTTTGATTTTTAATAATGTTATTTCTTGAATTGATTATGTCCTTATTTGCAATGCGAGTGCGGGCCAGCAGTGCGCTTTCACGCTGTTCTGAATGGGTGTGATTTTTGATCACAACGTGTGGCGTCTCACAGTCGCGTAGCATCTAGTGTGGACAGACACACTTGCAGTCGCTGGAATTTTATCGCGTTTTATCGAGTTAGGACACGGTGTTAAGCCGAGGACACGACTGAAGGCCGATTATGAATTTAATTTGATACTTGAGTTACGACTGATTATGCACAAACGCACCGAGTCAGAGAGAGTCGCATTCATTCGGTTCACAGTCGGTGTTTAAAATCTTCTCCAGTTGTTGGAAAATGTGTTCAGTTCAGTCTTAGAATGTTCCAGCTAGTCATTAAGTGTGTACCCAGCTTTAGTTTAATGGCCTTATAGATTAGCTCAAAATCAAAATATCAAACATGCTTGATATCTTCATACTGGATGCAATCATGGTATGACGCTAAAAAACCACTCCCTGCCCATAATACACTGCTCAATTTTCTCTTAAATCTCCCAATTCTGACTGCCCAAAAATATGCAGACCCACTCTGACTTTCAGCAATTAGAATCAACTTATTAAAACTGCAAATCGGAGCAAAGAAAAAGCCGTTGCACACTGAGGACTGAAAGCATGAGTGTAGCTTGGTCATTCACATTTATCGTTATCGTTATTATTTTTATGCCACCAGGCCAATTATGAACCTTACCTCTATTCAGTTCTCAGACAATGCCAGTTAGTCTGAAGATGCTTCTTTCGCTTGAAGCCCTCTATTTTCTTCTGTTTATAGACGAATCCGGCGAAACTACCGGAAGTAAGCGGGCGCCATTACTGAGCTGTTGCTGGGTAGCGTTGCGCCATTGCCTCCTATTGTTTTAGTTGCAACTTGCGTCCACTGGAATAAACAGCTCGCGATTTACGACTGTCACTAACGTTACAACGTTAGCCCTTGTATAATGTCGAGTGAGTAAACAGTTTCCGTTATAAATAGTTTTAATGGTGGCAGTAAAATTTCAATTTTGAAGAGAAAACATTGTGAATACCCCGGGTCGACTGCCCCTGTCTGGTGCCGTACGGTTTACACAGATTTCCTGGGCGAGTACAAGACGCGGACATTCGCTTATAATAACAATTATTTAATGACATAAGTAAAAAAATATAATAAGTATGTGATATAGTGATCAGCAAAATCTCCTCTCTTGTTATTTTTTCTATTCAATTTACATGCTATGGTCATTAAATGGCTTTCCTGAGCTGAATGTAACGTTATGTGACATAATTGTTCTCCTGCTGTTATATTGACTTCTTTCCATGGTTTAAAAACAGTAGTTGGTCGATATTATGTATACTTTCTAGCTGTAACGTTACCTTACCCATGCCTGTTGCAGTGTAAAAATGAGATAAATAATGGACACAAATGAAAAACATGAAATTGTTTATTTGATTTCCTTTATTTATTTATTTATTGTTGCCAAATGGACAGATCTTTTTTTAGTTTCCTCGGTAGCAAACGTTAGCCTAGCTTGCTTGCCAAGCTATTTTCATAAATAATCTGTAAGATCGTTTGTACCTTCATCTGTGACTGGAGGCCAATGTCTAACATCATCAACCCAACAAGTCTGCCTGGCTGTAGCTGTCATCAAGGGTGCGTTATCACCTTATCTCCGAGGTTTGTTTACATACTGGTGCATATGTCTATGCCGGTGTAACAGCTCAGTAATGGCGTCGCCACAAGATGGCAGCCTACACAAGAACGCTCGTCGGATTCGTCTATAGGATTTGGTGTTAAAGACTATGTTCTACGCCGTGACTCCAGGAGAACTTTATTCAGATTTTTGTTATACCACACATGAGGGAAATGATAATAAACAGACTTTGGCTTCTGTTCTTCTTTCTGTCTTTCCTTTTATGACCAGCACTTTGCAGTTCTACTGAAGTATATCATTCATGTGGCAATACCAGACATCCCCAGCTGGGTGGGAGAGGAAATGGCCAAGCTGGAGTTTCAGCGCAAAGAGGCATTTAAGGTACAAGCCCATCCACCGCCCCAACCCCTCAAAAGCCATTCTGATGATTTCAACAAAGTATTTAGTTTTATATTGGTAGTGGTGATTGACCACGAATGTTTAGGAAACTAAGGGCCAGATTTACTAAATAGGGCAAATTATTGTGAGATAAACACAGATGGGAGTGGAAAGTTCTACGGATAATCTACTGACAACGCACAAATTAAAGAACACCGATGTAGCATAGTATCCATAATGACCAACACAATCTACCAAGAGTAGTAGCAAATTATCATCTGGTTTGAGATATACTTTTTTGGGTGGTAAATAATGGCTCAAATACATAAGTTGACTAGTGCAAAGCTTCATAAATCACATTACGCGATTTAAATTTTGTCTTCGAAAGGGAAATTCCTACAAATGCATATGCAATAAGATCATCAGCCTAAAAAATAACTGTGTCCACAGGTTTTCAGTGCTAATTTTTCACTACGTGTCTTTAAAAAATCCTGACAGTATTTTTTAATGCCAAAAGAGGGTTTATCGCTGTGCTGCATAAGTGATAAATCTATGAGCCAAACTATTAGCAAGAAGGCATTTCTTCCTGTTTTCTTCAAAACAAAAGATTGCATTGTAATGAGGCAAGCTGGAATGATAAAATGCAATGTGAGTGCAGGTCCGCAGGGGAGTGGGGAGAGGGAACAATCATGTGGTTCTCAACCATGAGATTTTATAAACACGAATGGATGCACTTTGATGGACTTCAAAACATAAACGGCCATTCACTGCCATTATAAAGCTTGGAAAAGTCAGGACATCTTTTAATATAACTCTGACTGTATTCGTCTGAATGAAGAATGTCATATACACCTTGGATGGCTTGAGGGTAGGGCTGCACAAATAATTGCGAAATAAATCGATTTTTTATGCGCAGCTTGTCAGTTCATTGCGACTGATCGGTAGTAAATGCTGCTTCATCTGAACGCCAGAGGGCGCTCTCACGCGGATACGCCAAATATCCCCCGCCGCAGAAGTACTACAATAACCCACATCATTCCAGGAAATCGGGCATCAATAAATAGAAGATTTAAACACTTTGATGGTTGACTAAACATGACTTGTAAACGACTGCCTTATTCTGTGTAAGAAGCCACATCATCTAACAGGATGCTCAACTGTCATGAGTTTGGAGTAAAGCATGTTATTAAATGTGGTCTTTTGTTGTCTCATTAATGATTCTCATGTGTTGCTTTTTCAAATGCACACTATAAGTGGCTCAAACTCAGGGTGCTTTCAGATGGAGCAGTGTACATCAATGACAATATGCGCATAAAAACAATCGCAGCCTTTGCGATAAGCCAAATCTACATGGATTACATGGAAGAGTAAATCATGGGGTAATTAACATTTTGGGTGAACTATCCCTTTAAAACAAGCAGCTCTGTCAGTAATGTCAGAAATACTGAAAATAATTTATCAATATCTTGGCCTATATGGGGGCTTTGAATATTGTGTTGAACATATGGCGCTTTTCCACTGCATAGTACGGTACGGTTCGGCTCAGAACGCTTCGACTCGGCCCGGAACAGTTCGGATCGCTTTTCGTTTCCACCGCAGTAGTAACCCTTCAAAGTGTGTGGGACTGATCTGATCGTTATTTGCGCGCGCCTCTACTGCCATGACATCATCTTAAAAGCGCCACATTTTCAAACCCACAACACAGGAACAATGGAGACTATCGAGGGGATGGTGTTCCTGATTCTCGGTATGTGGTTGTTTTTAACTGCTAGACGGAAAAATGTGTTTAGAATGAGGCTGATGGCAGCAAAACAAAAATACTGCTAAAAAAAGTGTCTCGTGTCGCAAATCCAATGACGCTAGTAGTGACGCAGGGAATGACGATTCTGTCTGACCAATCAGTGATCTGCAGTGTTTCACGTCACATTTTAGTACCGGTACGGTACGCTTGGAACCTCAACAGACCAGGTACCATTTAAAGCGACCTGAAGCGAACCGTACTGTACCGTACCATGCAGTGGAAAAGCACCACAAGTGAGACGTACCGAACCGAACCGTACCGTACTATGCAGTGGAAAAGCGCCTATATTGAGTCGAAAAGGTTGAGAACCATTGACCTAGAACACCCTAAGCACTACATAGAAACATACTAAAACACCCAGAACACCTTAGCAACTGCATAGCAACATCCTGATTCTAGAATTGTGGCAGCAACTGGATTCATTGCTGGTGGACTTGTGTTTTCAGAAGCATGAGCGTCAGGCACAGCAGCATTTCCAGCAGCAGCAGAGGAGGAAGCGTGAGGAAGAGGAGCGGCAGCGCCAGGCGGATTATCAGGCCCGGCGGGATCGAGACGATGGACGCTCGGACTCCTCGGGTGGCGACCACCACCACGACAAGAGCCAAAGTGGCAAATCCAGACCAGGGGGTGGGGGGAGCGCTTCTGGGGGGGAGAAACCCAAGCGACCCAGCTCACTTCTCGGTAACAACAATGTCATGAAACTGAAGCAGATCATCCCTCTACAGAACAAGTTTTCTTCCGGCACAGCCCGTTCCCCACAGTCGCCCACGGGTAGTGAACCCAAGCTGCCGGGATTTCTTAGTTTCAAGTTCCTGAAGTCTCCCGAGAACAAGAAAGAGACTGCAACAGCTTCCTCTAGCACGTCAACAGTTCCTCCAGTCCAGGAGAGGGCGGAGAGGTCCCAATCACCCAACAAGTCCTTCAATCCTGGGAAACTCTTTAACTTTGGGAAATCAGAAGGAGCGGCATGTGTAAATGGAGCTCAGTCTTCAAAACCAGGGGATGGCGGACAGATGCACGACAAGCCCCCCAATAAGTCCGACCTCAACGGTGTCCCGGACGAAATCCCATCCCCTTGTGGAGAGAATGGGGAGAATGGATCCTCATCCGATGCTGATCCTTCAGGTTCTAAGATGTAACAAGAAAATGATCGCCGTTAAAAAACAGTGTATGAAACTACTTAATAACACTGAAGGAGGGAGAGTGTTTTTGAGGCTGTGTAAGACTTGACCTGGAAGCTGTTAAGTAAAATAGATAAGGGGGAATTCACTTTACTTAGGGCCCGGGAATACTTCATTTTCCGTGTTCTGCTCCATCTAACACACAATTGTGTGTGCAAGCACTTCAAAGTGTACTCTATTGACTGAGCACAGATGGATGTGTTCGGTGCTAGTGGACTTTTCTTTTTGAGCACTAAAATCGCTCACACATGCACTGTTGTACGTCCACAAGTCCACGTGGACACACAAATTGGGCTCCAAGCATATGGGGTGCATGGACACGAAAATTGCGTCATGCTCACTGTCTGCAAGCCGGAGCGGAACACGGAGTAGAGAAGTTTACTTTCGGCTTTAGAATATATTGCGCCCACAAATTAGCATTGTGTATTTGCACGTGTTGTCAGCGTTGTGTTAGCACCCGATTCACTTAAAGGGATACTTCACCTCTGGGAAGATGAATGTGTATCATTTATATAGTAGAAATGTGAAATTATTTTTGAAATTAAAGCTTTCTAGACTGAGAAAAGGCAGAAAATGTATTTTTTACTCATGTAGCTGAAAGACAACAACTCCCAGAATGCATTTGCTTTGCTGCTCTTACGAGGCCACTCCCAAAACATCAGATTCTCATAACAGATCTTCGAAATTCCCTTCAACTTCAAAACTACCTTCCGCCATTGTGATTAATTGACTGTTCAAACTTTCTACACTGACCAAGAGGCAAGAGACTGTTAGCTTAGCTTCTACAGAAAGATGGCTGACACGATCTTTACATTCTGTGAGTGAGATCCCGCCCCATATGGGTGTGGTGAAAACATGCGGAACACTGGCTGTAGTCTTTAGCCTCTGGCACAAAAATCCTCTAATGACGCAAAATTAAGATTTTTGCGTCATAGGAGGATTTTTTCCATACTAAAAATGATTTTTTTTCTCTCATATCGAGGGGGTGGGGGCACGGTAATTGAAAAATACTACTGGTTTTCTACTGATACAAAGCTTAATGCTAAATCCTGAAGTATCCCTTTAAGTAAGCGAATCAGGTAATGGTTGCCACGAAAGTACTTGCGCCATGTTTTCAGACAATAGCTTAGAGACAGCGCGGGCGGTGCAATTTTCAAAGCAGGAACTTTTTAAAAAGGTCAGAAAATATTTGCTTGCTACAATTACTACTGGAAAATGCACACAAACATCCATTTTAAAATAAAATCTGTTTTCTGTCAGCGCTTCATTTGGATAGAAAGTGAGCTGACGATGAAAGATTGACAATGACATCATTTAAATACGCATGGCACAGTGCTATATTGGCACATATAGAACCTGGTTAAGGGGTTAGTTCACCCAAAAATAAAAATTCTGTCAGTAATTACTCACCCTCATGTTGTTCCAACCCCGTATGACTTTCGTTCATCTTCGGAACACAAATTAAGATATTTTTGATGAAATCTGAGAGCTGGATCGCTCTTTCATAGGCTTCTTAAGGGATCGAAACTGGCCAGCCCAAAAGTTATGAAAGACATCGTTAAACTAGTCCGAGTGACAAAAGTGGCTCAATCTTAAGTTTATCAAGAGACGAGAATACTTTTTGGGCGCAATAATAAGGACTTTATTCAACTATTCATTCCCTTCTCTGTTGGCCGCAAAGTTTCTAGGTTGTAATAGTGAGCCTACGTGTGACGTGCAACACACAGAAACTGAAATCTCACGGCCCACAGAGAAGGAAATGTATAGTTAAATGAAGTCGTTATTTTCGTTAGTTTTTTGCGCACAAAAAGTATTCTCGTCGCTTGATAAACTTGAGCTACTGTAGTCACTCGGACTATTTTAACGATAACTTTTGGGCCGGCCAGTTTCATTCCCTTAAGAAACCTATCTTAAAATGTGTTCAGAAGATGAACGCAGTTGGAACAACATGAGGGTGAGACAGAATTACAGAATTTTCATTTTTGGCTGAACTATCTCTTTAAGTTGGATTGCAGCTAGTAAACAAGACGCATGGTTTTGTGCAGAAATGCCACACACTACAGTGGTGCAACTATTTAGTGAATTCGCCCCATAATGGTCAATGCTTTGCTATTTTACAGGAGAACTTCATAGAAAAGACCCCCTCCAAACACTTAATCACACACACATTGCCTTTTCTGCAACCCAAATAGGAATGCATGAGCTGCATTTCTGGCGGTTTTTAAAGTGCAATGTTTAATTACTAGTCTGATAATTGTAACATTTTATTGGGCTGCCAGTAGAATACAAATAGTTTATACCAATCACTCAGTTTGACCTCCATAATATCATGAGCGGTTCCAACAATGGGTGATTTTAAGCCTGAGAACTTTTGTATGTGTTTAAAACAGCTGGTTTAGTAGAGCAATAGCAACTTTACAAGCTAAAACTACTGGTGGTTTAGAAAGTCCATACCGAATAATAGGCCCCAAATGGCAATATTTTCACGTTAATTAATAAGATTAAAAAATCAATAATAAAAACGGCAAAGAGACAAATGTGAAGGGATGTGTGATGTCGATTAGGGCCTACTTGTTTGTCTCAAAAATCATATATCCATCGCACTATCATGAAGCGCTGCGCACGAAGGCAGCAGGAGAGGCTAGATAGGCCCTGTTTACACCTTTTTATAAGATGCATTTGGTTGATCTAAATACAGGTGTAAACGGGGTCTAAAATGTTTTGAGCTTGTCCACTTTCGACCACTTCCAGAGGTAGTCAAAAACGCCTTCGACCAGATTGCTTTCATTGAGCAAACGCTCATGTGATCGAATGTGTTCTAACCATAGACTGTAAAAAAGATGGACGACGCCCCTTCGCTCTTTTCCATCAGAGAGAACTGAAGCCATAGATATCTATATAAAGGCTAGCTATCTCGTCCGCGCTGCTGGCCAATGGAGGTCGACGTCAGCACCTGGCGGCCATCTTGTCACAGGCAGCTCGCTCACTGGTAACATTGTTTTAATGGTGCATGTACTTTTTAAATCACCGTAACTTGCTCAATTTTCTACCGATTTTCAAACGGTCTGGTTTGTTATAAACGGCAGAGATGTAGTTATGATACTGCATACTTATGAATAATAAGTGTATAAATAAATAATCATCCAGAATTATAGCCACGTTAATAACATTTGTAAGAAACCAAACCGTTCGTAAATCTGTCGAGATTTCAACGAGATAAGAGTATTTCTTACATCAGATACCACAGAGCCCGCCAGAAAGCCTGTCTGTGGCAAAATGGCCGTCGGTGATGACGATAAACACTCCGCCGTGAGACATCTAGCCTTTATATAGATATCTATGACTGAAGCCGCCAATGGCCCGCTATGGCGCTGACATCTTCGGACTTGAGTCTGCACACTTGCGTTTTTGGGACCAGACATTCGCAGTCGTGAGCAGGAAGTAAAGACGTGAAATCAAGGCCCCGCCCTCACTCTCGCAGAATCATTCGCAACCACGCGCCCAGCACTTTTCTTAAAGGGATACTCCACTTTTTTGGGAAATAGGCTCATTTTACCACTCCCCCAGAGTTAAACAGTTGAGTTGTACTGTTTTCAAATCCATTCAGTTGTTTTTCTGATATTTAGAAGAATATCAGTAACCAGACAGTTTCTGGTCTCATTGACTTCCATAGTAGGAAAAAATATACTATGGAAGTCAATGAGACCAGAAACTGTCTGGTAACTGATATTCTTCTAAATATCAGAAAATCGGCTGAATGCATTCGAAAACAGTAAAACTCAACTGTTTAACTCTGGGGGAGTGGTAAAATGAGCCTATTTCCAAAAAAAGAGTATCCCTTTAAGTGGCCTCTGTCTGCTCCGTTCCTCTCCAATGGTGTCTGCTGATTGCAATACCTCGTTAAAATAAGGCAAATAAAAGTCTGTTGGTGCTTCAGTGACTATTTCGCACAGAGAATCACAGCTGTCAATCATGATGTCACAGCACCATTTTTATAGCATCAAATAACTAACTGAAAACAAACTTATTTTAAAAACAAACACTTAAAATTACATCAACGTGATAGAAACTACAGTAAATGACAGAAACTCTCTTTGGAAAAAGGATATGTGAAGTGTAATTAAATTGTTTATTTGGTCTCACATCCCGTTGAATAACATGGGAAGGCGGGGTTTATGACCTAAACTAGGACCGGTCACTGAGGGGCGATCGAGACGATTTGGCTTCACTTTTTTTTAGGGCTTGTGCGGCACGCTTGTTTCTAACAGCCACAAAAGACCGTCTACTCAACGCCTACTGACCTAATGCATAAACATTACGGGAAGCGCACTAGCCAGACGGGATTTAAACTTTGTCGCACTCACAGCGTTCGGCTTGGTTTTGTGGCTGTCAGAGCAGTAACGAAAGCTGTGTTTCCGTTCTGTTTTTCCATCGTCTATGTCATTTGTAAATTGTTTAAGGTTATGTTGTCCGTTTGATCGAAAGTCCTGAAAAACCCCACACATTTACCCGCCCATAGACCCTGCCCTCGAAGAAATCAGGACAGAAGTGATTGAAAGTGGACAAAAGAGACAGTTTAAAACACCAGATGTAAACAGGAATGCATGTCCCTCATCTAATTGTTATCCGAAGATGAAAACGCATCTTAAAGGGTTAGTTCACCCAAAAATGAAAATTCTGTCAGTATTTACTCACCCTCATGTTGTTCCATCCCCGTAAGATCTTCGGAACACAAATTAAGATATTTTTGATGAAATCTGAGAGCTGGATCACTCCTGCATACTAGTCCATAGGCTTGAAGAATTGAAAATTGCCGGCCTCGAAAAGTTATTAAAGACATCGTTAAAATAGTCCAAGTGACTTCAGTGACTCAATCTTAACTTTATCAAGCGACAAGGATACATTTTGTGCGCAAAAACCAACAAAAATAACGACTTTATTTCAACTATTCACTTCCTTCTCTTTGAGCCTCTAGTCAGTTAACGTAGTGTGATAGAGTAGAGCTACGTCACACGTAGGCTCACTATTGGCCGACGCTGGTCATGTGTGTGATACGTGTGACGTACAATAACAGAAGCTTACGCTATTAAACTAGTAACCTGACTCGAGGCAGAGAGAGAAGGAAATTAATAGTTGAAATAAAGTCGTTATTTTTGTTGTTTTTTGCGCACAAAAAGTGTTCTCGTCGTTTGATAAACTTAAGATTGAACCACTGTAGTCACTTGGACTATTTTAACGATGTCTTTAATTACTTTTCGAGGCCGGCATGTTTCATTCCCTCAAGAAGCCTATGGACTAGTATGCAGGAGTGATCCAGCTCTCAGATTTAATCCAAAATATCTTAATTTGTGTTCCGAAGATGAACGAAGGTCGGAACAACATGAGGGTGAGTAAATACTGATAGAATTTTTTATTTTTGGGTGAATTATCCCTTTAATACCAGGAAAACAGGGCCATAGATACCTATCGTAAAAATTAGTGTCATTTCCTAAATTTGATGGTCATTGCCACCAATATTCTTATCATTATAGCTCTGTTTTGAACCTTAAAGCTGATATGTTACACCCAAAGCAGACTTTAACCCCGCTTACCTACATCACATCAGATTGGAAACTACTGTGAGCAAGATAACATCTTGAGACAGATGTGTGTTTGACAGATGACATTTCATCCATCTCCAGTCAAATTTTGTGCTGTCAAGGTCTCTGCTTAAATGCTTGACTTGCTGAGTTTGAAGGAGCTTAATTATAAGATCACTACATAATTCCCATACTTCCATTTGTATTATTTAATGTTTTGAAGACTTTCCTGTCATTCTAAAATTTGGAGATTAGTAATAACAAAGAACGAGTTGGTATTTCCAAACCTTTCACATGTATTATTATAATGCTTTAATAATTATGAAATAATAATTATCCTGCAAGCCAATATAAGCAGTACGATGCCGCATTACCGGCCTCATTACATATGGAAATGCTGTATTTTATTTTTTATTAATACACTACTGAAATAATATAATCACTTTTTTACTCCAGTTTAATATTCAGCATTTGTTATCATTCATGTCTACCTATTTATATAATTGTTTCTTTTTTTACAGAAGCAAAACTAATATTTGCCTCCTCTTTGCACATTATTTTAGTGTAAAGCTGCTAAGCACGTGCTTTGTTTCGAAAATGTGAAGGACGACGTATTAGTTTCTCAAACAGTCTTTAGAGGCAGTTTGAGTGTGTTTTCGAAAGAACGTCTTTGAATTACTTTAAGTTTGACCTGAACAACTGAGGGGAGGGTCTTATCTCCACACAATGTGCTCAGTTGTTGCTATCAAAAACCTGTCACACAAGTCACGGTGTCACACCCTATGAAGGGTTTCTGTGAAGCAGTGAGCTTATATTCCAGTGTAAGGTCATGATGATTCGAGAGGTGCCTCAAGTAATGGATTATTATGGTTTTACTTTTAGTTTCATTGAAAAAAAAAAAAAAAAACAAGCTATGCATTTGTTCTACATTTTGTTGACAGGATTTGCTGAGCAGACATTGTTGCAATAATATTTTGGCCTGAATGCTGATTTGAATCTGTTTTATGTTTAGTTCATGTTTATCAAGTCACTAACTTATTTCATTTCATTGACAAATTCATTTGGGTCTTGAAATATTAGTTATATTATCACTACTAATACACATTCCTCATTGGATTTGAATTTAAAATTTGCTATAGGTTGGATATGTTACATTTAAAAGAGTGAACCGTCTTTAGCTGTCTGATGCATATTCACTGATACTAATGGACTGTCAATAATTGGTGAACAATTTGTTTGTAAAAGGCATTTTTGGTTGTTTGTTGCTTTGTTTTTGACCTGAACTCTGCAATATAATAATCACGGTATCTTGGATGCCGTGAGGCTGCTGTAATGTTTTGTCATCCCTCTATCTTCTGTCCACATCATACAGTTAATGTAGTCAGACCTTCAGCTCTGGCCCGTGACATTTCTGTTACCGTTATTGTTGTTTAATTGAAAGATGTGAATAGTTAAGCTGCCGCTAGCTGAAAGCATTACGAGGCTGCGTAGGTTTGTCGTGTAAGAACTGCTTTACATTCGGTCTAACTGTGAAATATGAACTGATTGTGATGAGGGGGCCACAGAATTCCCTCTCTGAAGGCAACCTCACAAACCTATCATGAGCTCTTCCAATGTTTCACTGTAAAACTTTTCTTTATTAAAGAAAACAATATTAGGGAATGGGATTCTTTATTTCTTTTATTTTGTCATATTTTTGTAAGAATTGAAATGGGATAATAAACAGATTTAAATTACTGTATTGTCTTTCAGTTTCTCTTTCATTTACAGTTTTCTAATATGCTGCTTTGGTATTCTCAACACTCATAATTCCTAACTATTTTACGTTTTGGCAAATATGTGGCTATTTTTCATATGAATTTGTACAAACTTTTTTGTAGGCTATGATAGGTTTTAAATATTGTGGCTGATTTCAGTTTCTGAGTTGATAGAAAAACTTAGTTGATGGAAAAAGATGTTTTCAGCATTTGTTCACCCTCAAGTTGTTACAAACCTGTAAATGTCTCTCTTCTGCTGAACACAACATGAGGGTGATTAAATGATGACATCATTTCATTTTTGGTTAAACTATCCCCTGTTATGTTTGTCTTGAAGTTGTCTTTGCGATTGAGATCGTGGGGTTCGCAGCGGAATCTTGCAGACGAGAATGAGACTGCTGAGGCACTTTCTCATTCATCGTCTGATGATCCCGTGGCCCCTGTGAGTGGTGCAGAAGTCCGCGCCGCGGCTTCTTCTGACCACGATCAGGTTCCGATACCCGGGCTCTCTGTTTCCGAGAAAGTAGACGTGCTCAGTATCGATGCGGATGACCGTGAGTTAGGCGCGCCAGTTCACGGCCAAGCATATGAGGAACTGGTGAGGTTGTGACTCGTGCCGTGGCCAGACTGGACTTCAGCTGGCCACAAGATGAGCAAGGGAACGCAAGTTTAAATAAATTGGATGAGCGTTTCATGCGGCACGGGTCACAGCCTCAGCGCCGGGGTTTGCCGTTTTTCCCCGATCTCCACTAAAAGATCATGAGATCGTGGGATGAACCGCATTCGTCCCGTGTTTCCAAACCCAGTGTCCTAAATTATTACAATAAAGATTCTGTGACTGCGATCTTGCGTTTGCTGAGGCAGCGCATAGATTTAAGGTCTGCATTGCAATACAGAATCTATAGTGGCTTGGATCTTGCGTTTTCCGAGGCAGCGTGTAGATTACGAGTCTACTCTGCAATAAAGATTCTGTGACTTGGATCTCACGTTTGCCGAGGCAGCGCGTAGACTTAAGGTCTGCATTGCAATACGGAAACTTTAGTGACTCGAATCTCTCGTTTGTCGAGGCAGCGTGAAAATTACGAGTCTACTTTCCAATAAGGAAAACTGGCCTGTTCTCCGACGCTGTAACTTCAATCGTCGACAGGTTTATGAATAAATAAATAAATAAATAAATATATATATATATAAATAATAAATAAGTTTATATCTGCTATATAAAATATATATGTTGTCCCGCCGTTTTGAACGTTTCGGGCTACATAGATTTCCAGCGAACGCACACTGTGGCGTTCACCCCGACTATGGTCACAAAAGTTTCGAATAGTGCTCGAAAGACACCCGAGGTCGGTCTAAAGGGGCTGGTTCCCTTAGTAGATTTTGTAGAATGGCTACGCCTTCCAATATATCTATCTGAGGCCTGAATATTTTTAAATAGGAAACGATGTATGTTGCCCGCCGTCAGCGACGCTTCGGGCCGCATCGGTTTCCAGCGAAAATATTATAACGAAGCATCGTTTATGGTCAAAACGTCCATATCGACTACAGCCTGCCGGTATTCCACTTCAGGGAGTCGAGAAAGATGCTCGAGAAAAAAAAAGAAAAAAAAACACCAGAGGCCAGTCTCGAGAGGCTGGTACCCCTAGATTTTGTAGGGGCTTGGTATCATCCTCCCAACATATCTGCATTGGTCCTGCATATAATAGAATCAGGGTACAGACTGCAGTTCGCACACCGCCCCCCAAGATCTCTGGGGTGGTACAGACTACAGTGGTACCAGAGCAGGCTCAGGTGATGGAACAAGAAGTTCAAACTCTGCTGCTAAAGGAAGCCATAGAACGTGTTCTTCCTTCAGACAGGGAGTCCGGGTTTTACAGCCGGTTCTTTATAGTTCCAAAGAAGGATGGGGGGTTAAGGCCAATTCTAGATCTCGGGGTTTTGTACCGATCTCTGAGGAGGTGCAGGTTCGAAATGTTAACTCCAGTAATCGTGAGTCAGATCAGATCCGAGGACTGATTTGTCACGATAGATCTAAAAGACGCCTATTTTCACTCCATCCTTCCATGTCACAGGAGATACCTGAGGTTCGCTTTCGAAGCTTACCAATATCGGGTTCTTCCGTTCGGCCTAGCACTCTCTCCCTGCACATTCACCAAATGAATGGATGTAGCCCTTGCTCCACTGAGACTTCAAGGCATCCATATATTGATTTATCTCGACGACTGGCTCATTCTGGCTCAGTCTCGGGAAATGGCAGTTCGGCATCGAGATGTCGTCCTTGGCCACATTCTGAAATTGGGGTTGAGACTCAATGCAAAAAAGAGTGTGCTAGAACCATCCCAGTGTACGACATTTTTGGGAGTCGTATGGAACTCGGTTACGATGCAGGCACGCATGTCTCCCGCACGTATCAAGTCAATTTTGGCGATGGTATCCAGGGTAAAGCTAGGCCAGGCCATCACTGTAAAGAAATTTCAAAGAATGCTGGGCCTCATGGCAGTGACATCCAACATCATTCCTTTGGGCCTGCTACACATGAGGCCCCTTCAGTGGTGGTTAAAAACCAAGGGGTTTTCTCCCGAGGGGAATCCGTTTCGTATGATCATAGTAACGCGCAGATGCCTTCGTTCTCTGAGAATATGGAAGAAACCTTGGTTCCTATCCCAAGGGCCAGTGTTGGGAGTGTCATGTCGCCGGGAAACCGTTTCGACAGTCGCCTCCCTCACTGGCTGGGGCGCGGTCATGGAAGACCGTTTGCCAGGGGTCTGTGGCAGGACCATCATCTTTCTTGGCATATAAACTGCCTAGAGATGATGGCTGTGTTCAGGGCTTTGAGGAGCTTCCTCCCAGACATCAAAGGTCACCACATCCTAGTACGGTCAGTGGTAGCCTATCTGAACCGACAAGGGGGAATCAGATTTGCGCATGACTGGTGCATCTGTTTATCCTTTGGTCCCAAGGGAAAATACTCTTTATCAGAGCAATGTATATTCCGGGGGTTCAGAATCAGGGGGCAGACATCCTGTTGAGGCAGGGGCTGAGGCCCAGGGAATGGAGACTTCATCCGGAGGTGGTGAAGTTGATATGGGAGAGGTTTGGACCGATGGAAGTGGATCTATTTGCGTCTCGAGAGACGTCCCACTGTCCACTTTGGTTCTCCCTCTCACATCCAGCCCCACTGGGGTTGGATGCCATAGTACAGGCCTGGCCGAGGCTTCGCCTGTACGCATTCCCCCGATCACTCTGCTGCCGGGAGTCCTGGAGAGGGTCCGTCAGGAGGGCATCAGTCTACTCCTGGTTGCCCCAATGTGACCGACCCGAGTATGGTTTTCGGACATAAGAAGTATCACTCCTGATAGCTCTGCCATGTCAGATTCCTCTGAGGAGGGATCTGTTGTCTCAGGCGGAGGGCACAAGCTTCCACCCTCACCCAGAGCTGTGGAAGCTGTGGGTCTGGCCTCTGAGGGGGTTCAGTACCTAAATGCTGGTCTATCATCTGGAGTGGTTGAAACCATACTTAGCTCTAGGGCTCCATCTACCAGGAGATTATATGACCTCAAGTGGAATGTGTTTGTCACTTGGTGTAGAGAACTTGGGTTAAATCCAGTAAACTGCCCGGTGGCTTCAGTTCTGGAATTTCTCCAAGATCGTTTCTCTGAGGGTCTCTCCCCGTCCACGCTTAGGGTGTATGTGGCTGCCATTGCGGTTTTCCACGCACCGTTAAGTGATGGGCCTCTGGGGAGGCACCAGTTGGTCATTCGGTTTCTCCTTGGTACTTGGAGGATGAGGCCGGCAGCCAGGTCCAGGGTTCCTGCCTGGGACCTGGCAATAGCTCTGGAGGGGTTATCCCTGGCCCCCTTCGAACCTTTAGAGTCGGCTTCGCCTAAGGACTTAACACTGAAAATGGCTTTTCTCTTAGCAATTACCTCACTTAAGAGGGTGGGAGATCTCCAAGCCCTGGCAGTAATGCCAGCTTGCTTGGAGTTTGCCCCTGGCAGAGTGAAGGCCTTTTTACACCCGAGTCCGGGCTACGGGCCTAAAGTTCCATCGAATACGGCTCGTTCTATAGTCCTTCAGGCATTCCATCCTCCACCTCATGTGTCGGCGGAAGTGGAGAGGCTTCACTTGCTCTGCCCCGTCAGAGCTTTGAGCTTTTTACCTTGAGGGGTCCTCTTCTTGGAGAAGGTTGGAACAATTGGACTAGTATGTTCTGGGTCACCTAAGAGGGGGCTCCCAGCAACCAAATAAACTATTAGCAACTGGATCGTCCAGGCTATTACTGAGGCTTACAAGGTGAGCGGTTTGCCTTCACCTTTAACCTTATGGGCACATTCTGCTAGAGGCATGGCTTCCTCTAGGGCCCTTCTTTCGGGAGTACCTCTTCAGGAGATCTGCGAGGCAGCCGGCTGGGCTACCCCACATACTTTTATAAAATTTTACAGTCTCCACCTTCCCAGTACACCCGGTGCACACGTGCTCAGTCCTTGCTGAGTGCCTAAACAGTTTCACTCCAGGACAGGCCTATTCGGTGCGTGGCCTAGTGGGCACTCGTTCCCCAAAGTGTCGATTCTCGACGCAGTGTAGAGTTCCCTCGAAAGGGAACGTCTCGGGTTATGACTATAACCCTTGTTCCCTGAGAAGGGAACGAGACACTGCGTCGTTCTGCCACGCCCCCTTTAGGCCTTAGAGCGTCTTGCTTCATCTTGAGGCTAGCGTGTGTTGTGACAGCGTCACTTTTATACTTACGGGTATGCCGTCACGTTACGTCACGACGCAACACCAATCAGGATTGGATTAGTTTCATTCATACTTCAGAGGCGCACGCTTAGGGAGCGTTCCCCAAAGTGTCGATTCTCGACGCAGTGTCTCGTTCCCTTCTCAGGGAACAAGGGTTATAGTCATAACCCGCTGCGTTTTCTTAGGAGCATGAAAATGCCTGCAAAATGTTGATGCTCTGTTATCTTGTGGAATGCACTTATACAATTTCTTAATTCTAATATTTACGGGTCAATTTGACTGCAGCTAGGCAGCCGTGACCTAAAATAAAAACTTTTTTTAATGTGTTTTGTTATGTCACTTTCTCAAGTACAATCTTAGAGGATTAACATTTATGATGCCTTTATCTGAAGAAACTTAAAATGCATTGAACTTATCAATTTTTATCAGTTTATGCATGTTGAGTTCGCTGGGAATCAAAAGCGCACAGAAGAGGTGCTTTTTCACACTTCTGTTAAAATGAATGAAATGGTAATTGTGAATAGAAAAGTCTATTCTCCCATATTGTGACATATCTGAGAAACGGCTTCTCGAACAAGAGAAAATGTTGGGCGGGACTTGATTTTGTCCATATAGAATAATTGATTGGATCGCTATTGGTGGATCATATTTGAGTGACAGGTTGTCCTGCCCTTGCGCCAGAAAACGCATCATCAGAGAAGAGAAGACATATCGCTGCAAGAGGGAGGGTAAGTTATTTTTATTTAAAGGAGAAGTCCGGCGAACAATGAACAATGAACCTTTGGTCTAATAAAACATCGGTACCTAGTCAACCGTTCTCTGAGATTTGTTTTCATGATAATCGAATGTAAAGAGTTTTAACTCTAAAAACTGCTTAGCGTATAATGCTAGTGATAGGGGCATTGACTAAGTAAAAAGAAATTGCTAGTTTATACCACTAAGAAGGCTCAAAATAGCCCCACACTAACGCAGTAACATAATGAGGCTCCATACATGCAAAACGAAGCATTGAGAACTTTGTAAGTGTATAGACCGTTTAATAAGAAAATACTTTATGAAGACAGTTCACTTCGCGTCACTGTCGCCTTTACAGACAGGAGCCATCTTAAAAAATAGTCTCGATAAGTCAAACCAAGAACGTCGTGCTGAGTGAACTGAACTGTATGAAGTGTATGAACTGTATCTATCTATCTATCTATCTATCTATCTATCTATCTATCTATCTATCTATCTATCTATCTATCTATCTATCTATGCCTACCTCCTTCACTTGGACTATGAATCTATCTATATGCCTATAATAAGCTGTCTGTCTGTCTATGTATCTATGCCCACTACCACCCCCTTCACTAGGAAGGACTCTATCTATCTATCTATCTATCTATCTATCTATCTATGCCTACCTCCTTCACTTGGACTATCAATCTATATGCCTACCTATCACCTATAGCAGTCTATCTATCTATGCCCACCACCACCCCATTCACTAGGAAGGATTCTATCTATCTATCTATCTATCTATCTATCTATCTATCTATCTATCTATCTATCTATGCCTACCTCCTTCACTTGGACTATCAATCTATCTATATGCCTATAATAAGCTGTCTGTCTGTCTGTCTATCTATCTATGCCCACCACCACCCCCTTCACTAGGAAGGACTCTCTCTATCCATCTATCTATCTATCTATCTATCTATCTATCTATCTATCTATCTATCTATCTATCTATCTAATCTATCTATGCCTACCTCCTTCACTTGGACTATCAACCTATATGCCTACCTATCACCTATAGCTGTCTATCTATCTATGCCCACCACCACCCCATTCACTAGGAAGGATTCTCTATCTATCTATCTATCTATCTATCTATCTATCTATGCCTACCTCGTTCACTTGGACTATCAATCTATCTACACTCACCGGCCACTTTATTAGGTACCCCATGCTAGTAACGGATTGGACCCCCTTTTGCCTTCAGAACTGCCTCAATTCTTCGTGGCATAGATTCAACAAGGTGCTGGAAGCATTCCTCAGGGAGTTTGGTCCATATTGACATGATGGCATCACACAGTTGCCGCAGATTTGTCGGCTGCACATCCATGATGCGAATCTCCCGTTCCACCACATCCCAAAGATGCTCTATTGGATTGAGATCTGGTGACTGTGGAGGCCATTTGAGTACAGCGAACTCATTGTCATGTTCAAGAAACCAGTCTGAGATGATTCCAGCTTTATGACATGGCGCATTATCCTGCTGAAAGTAGCCATCAGAAGTTGGGTACATTGTGGTCATAAAGGGATGGACATGGTCAGCAACAATACTCAGGTAGGCTGTGGCGTTGCAACGATGCTCAATTGATACCAAGGGGCCCAAAGAGTGCCAAGAAAATATTCCCCACACCATGACACCAGCACCACCAGCCTGAACCGTTGATACAAGGCAGGATGGATCCATGCTTTCATGTTGTAGACGCCAAATTCTGACCCTACCATCCGAATGTCGCAGCAGAAATCGAGACTCATCAGACCAGGCAACGTTTTTCCAATATTCTATTGTCCAATTTCGATGAGCTTGTGCAAATTGTAGCCTCAGTTTCCTGTTCTTAGCTGAAAGGAGTGGCACCCGGTGTGGTCTTCTGCTGCTGTAGCCCATCTGCCTCAAAGTTCGACGTACTGTGCGTTCAGAGATGCTCTTCTGCCCACCTTGGTTGTAACGGGTGGTTATTTGAGTCACTGTTGCTCTTCTATCAGCTCGAACCAGTCTGGCCATTCTCCTCTGACCTCTGGCATCAACAAGGCATTTCCGCCCACAGAACTGCCGCTCACTGGATGTTTTTTCTTTTTCGGACCATTCTCTGTAAACCCTAGAGATGGTTGTGCGTGAAAATCCCAGTCGATTAGCAGTTTCTGAAATACTCAGACCAGCCCTTCTGGCACCAACAATCATGCCACGTTCAAAGTCACTCAAATCACCTTTCTTCCCCATACTGATGCTCGGTTTGAACTGCAGGAGATTGTCTTGACCATGTCTACATGCCTAAATGCACTGAGTTGCCGCCATGTGATTGGCTGCTTAGAAATTAAGTGTTAACGAGCAGTTGGACAGGTGTACCTAATAAAGTGGCCGGTGAGTGTATATGCCTATAATAAGCTGTCTGTCTGTCTGTCTATCTATCTATGCCCACCACCACCCCCTTCACTAGGAAGGACTCTATCTATCTATCTATCTATCTATCTATCTATCTATCTATCTATCTATCTATCTATCTATCTATCTATCTATCTATCTATCTATCTATCTATGCCTACCTCCTTCACTTGGACTATCAATCTATATGCCTACCTATCACCTATAGCTGTCTATCTATGCCCACCACCACCCCATTCACTAGGAAGGATTCTCTATCTATCTATCTATCTATCTATCTATCTATCTATCTATCTATCTATCTATCTATCTATCTATCTATCTATCTATCTATGCCTACCTCCTTCACTTGGACTATCAATCTATATGCCTACCTATCACCTATAGCAGTCTATCTATCTATGCCCACCACCACCCCATTCACTAGGAAGGATTCTATCTATCTATCTATCTATCTATCTATCTATCTATCTATCTATCTATCTATCTATCTATCTATCTATCTATCTATCTATGCCTACCTCGTTCACTTGGACTATCAATCTATATGCCTACCTATCACCTATAGCTGTCTATCTATCTATGCCCACCACCACCCCATTCACTAGGAAGGATTCTCTATCTATCTATCTATCTATCTATCTATCTATCTATCTATCTATCTATCTATCTATCTATCTATCTATCTATGCCTACCTCGTTCACTTGGACTATCAATCTATCTATATGCCTATAATAAGCTGTCTGTCTGTCTATCTATCTATGCCCACCACCACCCCCTTCACTAGTAAGGACTCTATATATCTATCTATCTATCTATCTATCTATCTATCTATGCCTACCTCCTTCACTTGGACTATCAATCTATATGCCTACCTATCACCTATAGCAGTCTATCTATCTATGCCCACCACCACCCCATTCACTAGGAAGGATTCTATCTATCTATCTATCTATCTATCTATCTATCTATGCCTACCTCGTTCACTTGGACTATCAATCTATCTATATGCCTATAATAAGCTGTCTGTCTGTCTATCTATCTATGCCCACCACCACCCCCTTCGCTAGGAAGGACTCTATCTATCTATCTATCTATCTATCTATCTATCTATCTATCTATCTATCTATCTATGCCTACCTCCTTCACTTGGACTATCAATCTATATGCCTACCTATCACCTATAGCTGTCTATCTATGCCCACCACCACCCCATTCACTAGGAAGGATTCTCTATCTATCTATCTATCTATCTATCTATCTATCTATGCCTACCTCGTTCACTTGGACTATCAATCTATCTATATGCCTATAATAAGCTGTCTGTCTGTCTATCTATCTATGCCCACCACCACCCCCTTCGCTAGGAAGGACTCTATCTATCTATCTATCTATCTATCTATCTATCTATCTATCTATCTATCTATCTATCTATCTATGCCTACCTCCTTCACTTGGACTATCAATCTATATGTCTACCTATCACCTATAGCAGTCTTTCTATCTATGCCCACCACCACCCCCTTCACTAGGAAGGACTCTCTCTATCCATCTATCTATCTATCTATCTATCTATCTATCTATCTATCTATCTAATCTATCTATGCCTACCTCCTTCACTTGGACTATCAACCTATATGCCTACCTATCACCTATAGCTGTCTATCTATCTATGCCCACCACCACCCCATTCACTAGGAAGGATTCTCTATCTATCTATCTATCTATCTATCTATCTATCTATCTATCTATCTATCTATCTATCTATCTATCTATCTATCTATCTATGCCTACCTCGTTCACTTGGACTATCAATCTATCTATATGCCTATAATAAGCTGTCTGTCTGTCTGTCTATCTATCTATGCCCACCACCACCCCCTTCACTAGGAAGGACTCTATCTATCTATCTATCTATCTATCTATCTATCTATCTATCTATCTATCTATCTATGCCTACCTCCTTCACTTGGACTATCAATCTATATGCCTACCTATCACCTATAGCTGTCTATCTATGCCCACCACCACCCCATTCACTAGGAAGGATTCTCTATCTATCTATCTATCTATCTATCTATCTATCTATCTATCTATCTATCTATGCCTACCTCCTTCACTTGGACTATCAATCTATATGCCTACCTATCACCTATAGCAGTCTATCTATCTATGCCCACCACCACCCCATTCACTAGGAAGGATTCTATCTATCTATCTATCTATCTATCTATCTATCTATCTATCTATCTATCTATCTATGCCTACCTCGTTCACTTGGACTATCAATCTATATGCCTACCTATCACCTATAGCTGTCTATCTATCTATGCCCACCACCACCCCATTCACTAGGAAGGATTCTCTATCTATCTATCTATCTATCTATCTATCTATCTATCTATCTGTTATGTGCTGGGAGGATAGACGAACCCAAAAGCAGACTGATTGCTCAACACAGAATTTATTCAAGACAAAAAGGGGAAAACAAAGCCCACGAGGGGGCAAAACAAGACTGGGTAACAAACACTAGACTTAAACTGAGGTCAAGACAGGAACAATACTAAGACACGAACAGACTCTAGATTAACAGTTAACTCAAGGAATTACTCACTGCAAACTTCACAAAACATCAAACAGATCTCACGGCAGGTTTCACACAGCAGGGTTTCAAACAATCTTTCACAATGAACCGACACAGGACAGCAAACACAAGGGGATTATAAAGGGGAACACTAATGACCAGGACAGGTGAAACTGACTAGACAATAATCACAAGACTAGGATAACAAGGGGGCGGGGTAAGTTAACGAGACAACACAAGCACATGGCCCAAACAGGCCATGCGCTTGCACACAAAACATGATTCTGTCATGATCCTGCCTCACGACTAGAGAAAATCAAAGACAAGAAGGCAGAATCATGACAGAACCCCCACCTTAAGGAGCGGCTTCCAGACGCTCCTCAAGGGGACATTAAACACGGGACATGACAGACTGTGACAAAGACACAAACCAACAGTACATGGCAAAAACTAACAAAGGCATACAAAAATACACAACGACAGGATTGGGGTGAAACATCAAAAACAACATACAAGGCAGAGGAGGTGGAGGAAGCACAGAGTCTTTGAGCGACTGTCCAGGGTGGGTGGGCGGGACAGGGGTCCTGGGACCACAGGGAGTGGACTTAGGATGAGAGGACCGAGCGGGCTTGGGAGGAGTGGTTTGGGACGAGGGAAAAACAGTCCGGGGTTGAGCCATGACAGGGGAGACAGGGGAAACAAACGGAAGTCCAGGGACCGTGGGGACAGGGACAAATGGGGAAACAGTCCGGGACCGGGGTTGAGCGCAGACAGGACTGACCGGGGAAACACACGAGGTCTTGGGAACAGTGGTAGTCACAACAGGGATAGCAACTGGGGGTACAGCGAACGATGGACACGAAGCTGGACTCATGACGGGGGGTGTGGTAGGAGATTGCAGAGGGAAAACTGGGACAGAGCTCACCGAAGGTGACTCTGATCCGACGATCAACCTCTCCGACTTGGGAGTAGTGTTCTCCGCTGCAGGTTCAGGGACAGCGCCTACAGACATAGTGGGCTCGGGACAAGACAGGACAGGCACTTCGAGGATCTTGATCAGACTGGACAAATAGTCAGACAGGGTCTTGGCAGCCAGAGAGATGGGCATCTCCTGACGAGCAGAAACCGACTGCAGAATCTCTCTTGCGGCTAGATCGGCCGCAACTCTCTCCGCAGTGGGCTCTGGGACGGCGCCTGCTGGAGCGGGCTCTGGGACGGCGCCTGCTGGAGCAGGCTCTGGGACGGCGCCTGCTGGAGCGGGCTCTGGGACGGCGCCTGCTGGAGCGGGCTCTGGGACGGCGCCTGCTGGAGCGGGCCCTGGGAGAGACAGAGGACAAGAGGCTCCCTTCTTCCTCTTCTTCCTCCTGGGTCGTGGAGCAGAGGACATAGCCAGGTTTGTGACCGGTTGGGGAAGCACGGCAGGAAGTGTGGTCTCAGTTGAAGAGGACTCCGAAGTAGACTCCCACGACAGCCGTCTCTCTCGCTTGCCACGGAGACTTGCGGGTGCAGCTGATGCGTCGGGAGCCGAAGTGGAGTGAGCCTGGTTCCCCTGCGTAACCACGGCTAAAATGTGACCCTCCGGGATCACTGGCAGCCTGGCAGGTGGTGACAAGCTTGTGGGTGTCTGTGACTCTCTCCGGGATAAGCTATCCACCACAGCTTGAAATGGGCGACGAGTGAGCTCCTCCCGTTCAGTCAACGGAGGTGGAGAGTTGAGACCGGCGATGAAATAGCGAGAAACCAGGACCTCAGGCAGGAAGAATCTCCTTTCTTCAACGACTTGAGCATACTTCTGCAGGGACAACTCACCCTGGGGAGGAAATGGAAGTCTTCCAGCTCTACTATCTGCGATGGCCGACTGCCACCATAATTCTTGGTCAGCCGGTTGTGGTCTATTGGGGAAAGACAAACAGTCTCCTGGGTTCTTCTCTGGTCGGTTCATTCTGTTAAGAGGTGGGAGGATAGACGAACCCAAAAGCAGACTGATTGCTCAACACAGAATTTATTCAAGACAAAAAGGGGAAAACAAAGCCCACGAGGGGGCAAAACAAGACTGGGTAACAAACACTAGACTTAAACTGAGGTCAAGACAGGAACAATACTAAGACACGAACAGACTCTAGATTAACAGTTAACTCAAGGAATTACTCACTGCAAACTTCACAAAACATCAAACAGATCTCACGGCAGGTTTCACACAGCAGGGTTTCAAACAATCTTTCACAATGAACCGACACAGGACAGCAAACACAAGGGGATTATAAAGGGGAACACTAATGACCAGGACAGGTGAAACTGACTAGACAATAATCACAAGACTAGGATAACAAGGGGGCGGGGTAAGTTAACGAGACAACACAAGCACATGGCCCAAACAGGCCATGCGCTTGCACACAAAACATGATTCTGTCATGATCCTGCCTCACGACTAGAGAAAATCAAAGACAAGAAGGCAGAATCATGACACTATCTATCTATCTATCTATCTATCTATCTATCTATCTATCTATGCCTACCTCGTTCACTTGGACTATCAATCTATCTATATGCCTATAATAAGCTGTCTGTCTGTCTATCTATCTATGCCCACCACCACCCCCTTCACTAGTAAGGACTCTATATATCTATCTATCTATCTATCTATCTATCTATCTATCTATCTATCTATCTATCTATCTATCTATCTATGCCTACCTCCTTCACTTGGACTATGAATCTATCTATATGCCTATAATAAGCTGTCTGTCTGTCTATGTATCTATGCCCACTACCACCCCCTTCACTAGGAAGGACTCTATCTATCTATCTATCTATCTATCTATCTATCTATCTATCTATCTATCTATCTATCTATCTATCTATCTATCTATCTATGCCTACCTCCTTCACTTGGACTATCAATCTATATGCCTACCTATCACCTATATCTATCTATCTATCTATCTATCGATTCTCGACGCAGTGTAGAGTTCCCTCGAAAGGGAACGTCTCGGGTTATGACTATAACCCTTGTTCCCTGAGAAGGGAACGAGACACTGCGTCGTTCTGCCACGCCCCCTTTAGGCCTTAGAGCGTCTTGCTTCATCTTGAGGCTAGCGTGTGTTGTGACAGCGTCACTTTTATACTTACGGGTATGCCGTCACGTTACGTCACGACGCAACACCAATCAGGATTGGATTAGTTTCATTCATACTTCAGAGGCGCACGCTTAGGGAGCGTTCCCCAAAGTGTCGATTCTCGACGCAGTGTCTCGTTCCCTTCTCAGGGAACAAGGGTTATAGTCATAACCCGCTGCGTTTTCTTAGGAGCATGAAAATGCCTGCAAAATGTTGATGCTCTGTTATCTTGTGGAATGCACTTATACAATTTCTTAATTCTAATATTTACGGGTCAATTTGACTGCAGCTAGGCAGCCGTGACCTAAAATAAAAACTTTTTTTAATGTGTTTTGTTATGTCACTTTCTCAGAGGATTAACATTTATGATGCCTTTATCTGAAGAAACTTAAAATGCATTGAACTTATCAATTTTTATCAGTTTATGCATGTTGAGTTCGCTGGGAATCAAAAGCGCACAGAAGAGGTGCTTTTTCACACTTCTGTTAAAATGAATGAAATGGTAATTGTGAATAGAAAAGTCTATTCTCCCATATTGTGACATATCTGAGAAACGGCTTCTCGAACAAGAGAAAATGTTGGGCGGGACTTGATTTTGTCCATATAGAATAATTGATTGGATCGCTATTGGTGGATCATATTTGAGTGACAGGTTGTCCTGCCCTTGCACCAGAAAACGCATCATCAGAGAAGAGAAGACATATCGCTGCAAGAGGGAGGGTAAGTTATTTTTATTTAAAGGAGAAGTCCGGCGAACAATGAACAATGAACCTTTGGTCTAATAAAACATCGGTACCTAGTCAACCGTTCTCTGAGATTTGTTTTCATGATAATCGAATGTAAAGAGTTTTAACTCTAAAAACTGCTTAGCGTATAATGCTAGTGATAGGGGCATTGACTAAGTAAAAAGAAATTGCTAGTTTATACCACTAAGAAGGCTCAAAATAGCCCCACACTAACGCAGTAACATAATGAGGCTCCATACATGCAAAACGAAGCATTGAGAACTTTGTAAGTGTATAGACCGTTTAATAAGAAAATACTTTATGAAGACAGTTCACTTCGCGTCACTGTCGCCTTTACAGACAGGAGCCATCTTAAAAAATAGTCTCGATAAGTCAAACCAAGAACGTCGTGCTGAGTGAACTGAACTGTATGAAGTGTATGAACTGTATCTATCTATCTATCTATCTATCTATCTATCTATCTATCTATCTATCTATCTATCTATCTATCTATCTATCTATGCCTACCTCCTTCACTTGGACTATGAATCTATCTATATGCCTATAATAAGCTGTCTGTCTGTCTATGTATCTATGCCCACTACCACCCCCTTCACTAGGAAGGACTCTATCTATCTATCTATCTATCTATCTATCTATCTATCTATCTATCTATCTATCTATCTATCTATCTATCTATCTATCTATCTATCTATGCCTACCTCCTTCACTTGGACTATCAATCTATATGCCTACCTATCACCTATAGCAGTCTATCTATCTATGCCCACCACCACCCCATTCACTAGGAAGGATTCTATCTATCTATCTATCTATCTATCTATCTATCTATCTATCTATCTATCTATCTATCTATCTATCTATCTATGCCTACCTCGTTCACTTGGACTATCAATCTATCTATATGCCTATAATAAGCTGTCTGTCTGTCTGTCTATCTATCTATGCCCACCACCACCCCCTTCACTAGGAAGGACTCTATCTATCTATCTATCTATCTATCTATCTATCTATCTATCTATGCCTACCTCCTTCACTTGGACTATCAATCTATATGCCTACCTATCACCTATAGCTGTCTATCTATGCCCACCACCACCCCATTCACTAGGAAGGATTCTCTATCTATCTATCTATCTATCTATCTATCTATCTATCTATCTATCTATCTATCTATCTATGCCTACCTCCTTCACTTGGACTATCAATCTATATGCCTACCTATCACCTATAGCAGTCTATCTATCTATGCCCACCACCACCCCATTCACTAGGAAGGATTCTATCTATCTATCTATCGATCTATCTATCTATCTATCTATCTATCTATCTATCTATCTATCTATCTATCTATGCCTACCTCGTTCACTTGGACTATCAATCTATATGCCTACCTATCACCTATAGCTGTCTATCTATCTATGCCCACCACCACCCCATTCACTAGGAAGGATTCTCTATCTATCTATCTATCTATCTATCTATCTATCTATCTATCTATCTATCTATCTATCTATCTATCTATCTATCTATCTATCTATGCCTACCTCGTTCACTTGGACTATCAATCTATCTATATGCCTATAATAAGCTGTCTGTCTGTCTATCTATCTATGCCCACCACCACCCCCTTCACTAGTAAGGACTCTATATATCTATCTATCTATCTATCTATCTATCTATCTATCTATCTATCTATCTATCTATCTATCTATCTATCTATCTATCTATGCCTACCTCGTTCACTTGGACTATCAATCTATCTATATGCCTATAATAAGCTGTCTGTCTGTCTATGTATCTATGCCCACCACCACCCCTTCACTAGGAAGGATCTATCTATCTATCTATCTATCTATCTATCTATCTATCTATCTATCTATCTATCTATCTATCTATCTATCTATCTATCTATCTATCTATCTATCTATGCCTACCTCCTTCACTTGGACTATGAATCTATCTATATGCCTACCTATCACCAATAATAAGCTGTCTGTCTATCTATCAATGCCCACCACCACCCCCTTCACTAGGAAGGACTCTATCTATCTATCTATCTATCTATCTATCTATCTATCTATCTATCTATCTATCTATCTATCTATCTATCTATCTATCTATGCCTACCTCGTTCACTTGGACTATCAATCTATCTATATGCCTATAATAAGCTGTCTGTCTGTCTATCTATCTATGCCCACCACCACCCCCTTCACTAGGAAGGACTCTATCTATCTATCTATCTATCTATCTATCTATCTATCTATCTATCTATCTATCTATCTATCTATCTATCTATCTATCTATGCCTACCTCGTTCACTTGGACTATCAATCTATCTATATGCCTATAATAAGCTGTCTGTCTGTCTATCTATCTATGCCCACCACCACCCCCTTCACTAGGAAGGAAATCTATCTATCTATCTATCTATCTATCTATCTATCTATCTATCTATCTATCTATCTATCTATCTATGCCTACGTCCTTCACTTGGACTATGAATCTATAATCTATCTATATGTGTCACAGTCTGCGTCTGCACCATCCTGTCTGCGTCTCCTGCACTACACTTCCCATGATCCTCTCGTCTGCACACCTGAACTCACTCCCTCATCAGCCTCCCGTTCAGCGTCCTGTTTCATCTGTTTCACCTGTTTGCACCTCATTATGTCTGATTCATCTGTGTATTTAGTTCCCTCAGTTTTACTCTGTCTTTGTCGGTCGTTGTCAATGGATGTTTGCTGTAAGCCCGTGTGGCGCCTGTTTTCCTGTCTACCTGCCTGTTTTGTATATATTAAAACCTGATCTTAGCCGATACTCCGGACTCCTCGTTCCTTGCCTGAGCCACACCGTGACAGAACGACCGAACCCCCAAACCATGGATTCCTTCGTGGCGGTTCGACTGCTTTGCCTAGAGCAGGAGGATCGGTCCCTGGAGGACCATTTGACGGATTTCCTCTCCCTCATTCCAGCCACAACCTTCCCGGACGACAGCCTCTGCAGCTTTCTTTATGCTGGCCTCAACACCGCCACCAGAGCGCAGTTGTCCGGGAACGGTCCCCCGGGGAGTTTCGCAGCATATGTGGAGTGGGTGCTGGTGTCCTGCGGATCTCCCTTCACCATCGATGACGGCACCAGCCCCACTCCAACACCGGAGCCCTCCTCTCCGCTGGTCCCCACCAGCCCCGCCGAGCCCGAGCTCTCTCCTCCGCTGGTCCCGCCCAGCCTCACCGAGCCCGGGCTCTCTTCTCTGCTGGTCCCGCCCAGCCTCTCCGAGCCCGAGCTCTCTCCTCCGCTGGTCCCGCCCAGCCACGCCGAGCCCGGGCTCTCTCCTCCGCTGGTCCCGTCCAGCCTCTCCGAGCCCGAGCTCTCTTCTTCGCTGGGCCCGACCAGCCCAGCGCCAGAGACCGTCCAGCCAGCGCCAGAGACCGTCCAGCCAGCGCCAGAGACCGTCCAGCCAGCGCCAGAGACCGTCCAGCCAGCGCCAGAGACCGTCCAGCCAGCGCCAGAGACCAGGATCCCACCCAGCCTCCCTCTCCCGCCTCCTCTCATCTGTCCTCCATCTTCTCTCCTGCCCTTCAGCTCCCCGAAACCAGCTTGGTCTGTGGATCCCCGGTGTTCGCCTCGCACCGCCTCCACATGGACACTTCCTCGGCCCTCTGTCCCATCAGCTCCCCCGTGGCTCCTACCTCCCTCAGCTCCTCCATGGCCCCTCAGTCCACCAGCTCGGCCAGGCTCCCTCGGTCCTCCGGATTCCCTTCACTCCCTCGTCTTCCCCCCCTCACCTATGGACTTCCTTCCTTTGGCTCCGCCCCGTTTTGTCACCCCTCCGGTTCAGTTGGACTCCTCACTCCCTCCAGTCACCCGTCAGCCCTCACGCCCTCTGACCTCACCGTGTCCCTCTGTGCCCCTGTCGTCACCTCAGTCACCAGAGCCTACGGTGTCACCATGGTCCCTCGGTCCCTCCTCAGCACCCAGTGTCGTCTGTCCCTCAGCTACACCCTGGTCTCCTCTCCCATCTGCACCGCCCCTGTCAGTCGGCCCCCTGGTGTTGTCAGCCCCACTACCATCGGCTCCACCAGGGATCCTCCCTCCATCTGCTCCGCCCTGGTCTCGCCCTCAGCCTGCTCCGCCCTGGCCACGCCCTCAGCCTGCTCCGCCCTGGCCACGCCCTCAGCCTGCTCCGCCCTGGCCACGCCCTCAGCCTGCTCCGCCCTGGTCTCGCCCTCAGCCTGCTCCGCCCTGGTCTCGCCCTCAGCCTGCTCCACCCTGGCCACGCCCTCAGCCGGCTCCGCCCTGGCCACGCCCTCAGCCGGCTCCGCCCTGGCCACGCCCTCAGCCTGCTCCGCCCTGGCCACGCCCTCAGCCTGCTCCGCCCTGGCCACGCCCCGCCCAGCCCTCAGATCGTCCCCCCTCCTTCCCCTGTTCTGCGGCGTGAGGTCACGCCTCCCGGGAGGGGGGAGTTCTGTCACAGTCTGCGTCTGCACCATCCTGTCTGCGTCTCCTGCACTACACTTCCCATGATCCTCTCGTCTGCACACCTGAACTCACTCCCTCATCAGCCTCCCGTTCAGCGTCCTGTTTCATCTGTTTCACCTGTTTGCACCTCATTATGTCTGATTCATCTGTGTATTTAGTTCCCTCAGTTTTACTCTGTCTTTGTCGGTCGTTGTCAATGGATGTTTGCTGTAAGCCCGTGTGGCGCCTGTTTTCCTGTCTTCCTGCCTGTTTTGTATATATTAAAACCTGATCTTAGCCGATACTCCGGACTCCTCGTTCCTTGCCTGAGCCACACCGTGACAATATGCCTACCTATCACCAATAATAAGCTGTCTGTCTATCTATCTATGCCCACCACCACCCCCTTCACTAGGAAGGACTCTTATCTATCTGTCTGTCTATCTATCTATCTATCTATCTATCTATCTATCTATCTATGCCTACCTCGTTCACTTGGACTATCAATCTATCTATATGCCTATAATAAGCTGTCTGTCTGTCTATCTATCTATGCCCACCACCACCCCCTTCACTAGGAAGGACTCTATCTATCTATCTATCTATCTATCTATCTATCTATCTATCTATCTATCTATCTATGCCTACCTCCTTCACTTGGACCATCAATCTATATGCCTACCTATCACCTATAGCTGTCTATCTATCTATGCCCACCACCACCCCATTCACTAGGAAGGATTCTCTATCTATCTATCTATCTATCTATCTATCTATCTATCTATCTATCTATCTATCTATCTATGCCTACCTCGTTCACTTGGACTATCAATCTATCTATATGCCTATAATAAGCTGTCTGTCTGTCTATCTATCTATGCCCACCACCACCCCCTTCACTAGGAAGGACTCTATCTATCTATCTATCTATCTATCTATCTATCTATCTATCTATCTATCTATCTATCTATCTATCTATCTATGCCTACCTCGTTCACTTGGACTATCAATCTATATGCCTACCTATCACTTATAGCTGTCTATCTATCTATGCCGACCACCACCCCCTTCACTAGGAAGGATTCTATCTATCTATCTATCTATCTATCTATCTATCTATCTATCTATCTATCTATCTATCTATCTATCTATCTATCTATCTATCTATGCCTACCTCGTTCACTTGGACTATCAATCTATCTATATGCCTATAATAAGCTGTCTGTCTGTCTATCTATCTATGCCCACCACCACCCCCTTCACTAGGAAGGACTCTCTCTCTCTCTCTATCTATCTATCTATCTATCTATCTATTTATCTATCTATGCCTACCTCCTTCACTTGGACTATCAATCTATATGCCTACCTATCACCTATAGCTGTCTATCTATCTATGCCCACCAACACCCCCTTCACTAGGAAATATCTATCTATCTATCTATCTATCTTTTTTCTTTTTTTTTTTTTTCTTTTTGTCTTTTTTTTCTTTTTCTTTTTTTTCTTCCTTTTTCCTTTCTTCTTCTTTTTTTCTTCCTTTTTTTCCTTTTTTTCCTTTTTTTCTCTTTTCCTTTTTTTCCTTTTTTCTTTTTCCTTTTTTTTCCTTTTTTTAAATTTTTTCCATTTTTTCTTTCTTTTCCTTTTTCCTTTTTCTCTTTCTTTTTCTTTTTCCTTTTTTTCTTTTTCTTTTTTCTTTCTTCCTTCCTTTTTTTTCTTTTTTCTTCTTTTTTTTCTTTTTTTTCCTTTTTTTCTTTTTTTTCTTCTTTTTTTCTTCTTTTTCTTCTTTTTTTCCTTTTCTTTCCTTTTTTCCTTTTTCTCTCTCTTTTCCTTTTTTCCTTTTTTCTTTCTTTTTCTTTTTCCTTTTTTCTTTTCTTTTTTTTTTCTTTTTCCTTCCTTTTTTTCCTTTTTTTCTTCTTTTTTTCTTTTTTTCCTTTTTTTTCTTTTTTTCTTCTTTTTTTCCTTTTTTTCTTCTTTTTTTTTCTTTTTTTTTCTTTTTTCCTTTTTTCTCTCTTTTCCTTTTTTCTTTTTTCCTTTTTTTCCTTTTTTCCATTTTTTCTTTCTTTTTCCTTTTTTTCTTTTCTTTTTTTCCTTTTGTCTTTTTATATATTTTTTTTTTTTCTTTTTTTTTTTTTCCCTTTTTTTCTTCTTTTCCTTCTTTTTTTCCCCTTTTTTCCCCTTTTTTCCTTTTCCTTTTTTTTTTTTCCCTTTTTTCCTTTTTTTTCTTCTTTTTTTTTTTTTTGCTTTTTTTCTTTTTTTCACCTTTTTTCTTTTTTTCCATTTTTTACATACATAATTTAGGTGATGTACATGTGTTTTCTAATGTGGCATCTGTAGCATGTGTTACTTATTTTTTCAAATCGGGTAATATGAAACATGAATATTGCATTGTTTTCTATTAAATTAGCTGACCGTTAAAGGGATAGTTCACCCAAACATGAAAATCCTGTCATCATTTACTATATTAGCCTATATTATATACTTAACCTGTTAATTTTGATTATTTAATGTATGTTTAAAATATCTTTCATGAAAATAACAGCAACAGTGTCAATTATAATATTTCAATAACAAATTAAAAACATAAGGTAACGTAAAAACTGCCTTAGGTTCAGTTTACATGTTTTCATTCAATGTGTTGGGTGTTGATTATTATATCTAAAAAATAAATAGCATCTGAATTTAGGCTACACGTCTACGTCTAGGCTCTGTTGTGTACCTTTAATGTTATAGTAATGTGCGGCTCCCAATATAGTTTACAGGGGGGTTTTTTTAATCCTTGCGAAATGTTTAAATGTAATTCAATTAATTTAAAAACAAAGGCACAATTTAATTTTTTTTATTTAAACCACTGTTTAAAAAGAAAAAAAAAAGCAATTTACCTTTCTTAACCGAACCGAGACCTCAAAACTGTGGGAAAACCTAACCGTCAGTTTTGTGTACAACTAATTCAACTAATTGTTTGGGTGAACTATTCCTTTAAAAGTACTAAACTGAAAGAAGGTCATGTTGTGTTTTGGTGATTAAACCAAATGTTCTCATTACATATTACAATCATCTTGTGTTTTTAAATGATGAGTATGTGTCCTGAAAACGTGCTATCATGAAAGCATGGGATCAGATTTTGAAAGAATGACTAGCCTAAATGTTTTACAAGTGTGATCATATTAGACTTTTGAGCAAAGTGTTTTTGAGCAAAGAGTTTTGACAAATGTGAAAATAGTACCAAAGCCAATAATAATAATAAAAACTATAAAAACGAGAGAAATGATCAATACTAAAATATATTTAAAAAACATACTGCAATTATAAATGCAATACAACATAATTTACCAATAAAGCTATTATCTGCAGTATATTTATCTTTATGAAACGGTAAGTTACATTCTGATAGATGGGGGTTTTTTTTCACGATAAAACCATAGACTGTAAAAGCCAGGATAATACACGGCAACGACTACACAGCACCCCTAGCAACCAATCTTAGCAACGCAAACATATCTTTATTATTAATATTGTTCATTTAATATTATTATTGCGAGAGGGTATTTACAGTAGATATAGCATCTTCCTTCAAGTCAGTCCTATATTCGTAATAAAAATCCATTTGAATGTCCTCAGCGATATCTTGACCTTTTAGGGGGGGTTTTAGCTGCTAGTTTGCGTCTTGCTTCTCCGTGCTCAAAAAAGTCTTCACTACTGACAAGACTGTCTCATAAAGACAGTCTTTGCCGCCATCTAATGGCGAAATAATGTAAATATAGTTTTGACTACCTTTAATACAGCACGATGCAGAAGTCACTCACTCCAATTCTCTTCTCTTGTTTTTTTTTTAAACAAGAAACTTACCATTCTGTCGTGTGATATCCCTGCTTGGAAAGTCTGTAGCAGTTGCTTGAAATCCGTTCAGCACAGTCCTCTTGCTTGTTAACATTAGCCGTTTCCACCGTCGGGCCGAACGGTTCTCATTCCGTGCCGATCTGGGCCAGCTGGAAGGGTTGCGGTGTCCGTGTGTCAGACTCGCGGCAGATCTTTTGAATGTATACAAACACATCAGTCGTTGCCATGGTAACGCGACGATTTACGTATGGTATGAGACGTAAATAATGACGCGTTATGGAGAATGGTCAGCTATCGCTTTTAATTTTATTACTAATTTGTTTGTTTACTTCGCTACAGATACACAGGCAACAGACAAGTGACATTTGAGTAGAGATCGCGGTTATGATGATGGAGCGTAACATTTCCCGAACACGCGCTAAGCACTGCCAATCAACGCACATTGGGCCAGCTGGGCCAATCACAGCACATTTCCTATTTCGGAAGGAGGGGCTTCATCGAAAACGACGCAATCATCCCTATTTTATTTATTATTATTATTATTATTATTATTTTAGGTGTATGGCTCAACCAGAATGGGGATAGAGGAGCTGTAATAATATAAAATATGTGAAATCTTAATGCGTTTTGTGAACAATCAGGCATGAAAACTTATTCTTGTACACCTCTAAAACAAAATCAAGATTTCGACAGTGTTGGGGAGTAGTTAACTACAAGTAGCGAAGCTACTAACTTAACTACATTTTTCAGTAGCTTGGCAGTAGCTCAGTTGCTTTTTAAACAGTGTAGCTTTTCCAGTAGCTAACTACTTTTTGCAGCAAGTAGCGGTGTAGCTCGAGCAAAAGCTACATTGCTACATTGTCGAGCCTGCGCGAATCAGCCCGATGCAAGGATATTCTTCATCTTGTTAGATTACAAACTCATTTTTTGCCATTACCGCCACCTGTTGTTTAATCACGCATCTTGCGGCTAACGGTTCACTGACGTAAAGAAGTGGGTTGACAGTGACACACCCAGGTGACGGCAGATTTTGAGGATGGAGAAACAAACGTTAATTACCCATGGTCTTATTTGTCCAAGTTCAATCGTTATTTTTGAGAAAATGTTCTAAATGCAATTTATGTTGAATGTATATTTCGTTCTTGCAATGTTGTAGGCTATTTGTTGCAATTTTGCACTTTAGACAAACAGTCGGAGATATTTGAGTGTTGTGTGTAATAAAACAATACTCTATGAAATCATAATTGTATTGCATTGTTTTAAACACTAAAAATTTGAATTAAAACATTCATCAGACACTTTATTCAGTTATTAATAATATATAATTTATAACATCTTATAATAAAAATAGGTAATATAATATTTATAATATTTTGTTCAAAAAGTAAAAGTAGTTTCAATGTAGCTAGCTGCTTTTTGATAGTAACTTGTAGTGTAGCTAACTACTTTTCCAAAAGGGTAGCTTGACTGTAGTTTAACTACTTCAACGTACGAGTAGCTTGTAGCTTGTCAAACTACAGTTTCAGAGTAGCTTCCCCAACACTGGATTTCGAATAGATGACCTACAGTGATCTGCGTCCACCTATTGGTGGTTTTAGTTTCATTTAATATATGTTCCATAAATTTATTTATTAAAATATTAAAAGTATAGCCTATAGGCTATTAATCTAATAAATTATTTATGCTATTGTAATCACATTGTAAATTAATTCCTACCACATCCGAGCTTCATTAAAAAGTGTAATCAACCTTAAATGCCAGCTCAGATTCTGTGCCACTTCTACTGTGCAGAGATTTATTCTTTTGGTGAAAATGATTTCAATGATTTTTAATGGAATTTATTGATTTATTTAATTTGATTGATTGATTGACTTATTATTATTATTTATTATATATTATATATGATTTATTATTTATAGAATGTCTTAAATGTAATCAGTAACAGAGATTAAAAAAACTTACTCCAGTACCATTAGCTTTATGTTATTTATGTTATGACATACCCTATATTCTATATTATGTTATGACATATATTCTATATTATGTTATGACATACCCTAGGGTATGTTCTATCTATCTATGCCCACCACCACCCCCTTCATATCTATCTATCTATCTATCTATCTATCTATCTATCTATCTATCTATCTATCTATCTATCTATCTATCTATCTATCTATCTATCATAAGCTGTCTGTCTGTCTATGCCCACCCCCACCTCCCACCTCCTTCACTTCGAAAGACTCTCTCTCTCTCTCTCTCTCTCTCTCTCTCTCTCTCTCTCTCTCTCTCTCTCTCTCTCTCTCTCTCTTTCTATATATGAAGAGTTCAGATGCAAAAGCCTCTAAGTGCCATTTTAAATTTTCTTCTAAAATGATCATTTTTATCAAGTTTGTATATTTAAGTTCAGTGATTTCACTTAAATGGCAATGAAGATTACCTATTAATTGCCATTTAAGTGAAATTACTGAACTTAAATATACAAACTTGATAAAAATGACCATTGTAGAAGAAAATTTCAAATGGCATTTAGAGGCTTTTGCATCTGAACTCTTCATATACATATATATATATATATATATATATATATATATATATATATATATATATATTATATATATATATATATAATGGGACATATTAATTAAAAAAAAATTGATATGCACAGATAAATAATTTATAATAAACACTTAAATATTCCATAAGAAAAATAAGAATGGTCAACTTTGATTTCATGTTGACTTATAGAATGTTTAAATATATATGTTTGTTAAACAGTTTAAAACATGCTTGTTACCACAGCACAGTTTAATTGTAACAATTGCAGTAACGTTACTTATTGTATTTTCAAGGACACTACGGTTACCATGGTGATTTTTTTTTTTTGCAATTGCGAGAGAGCGAGAGAGAGAGAGAGACGGGGACAGACAGACACACGCTTGTCAGTCGGTAGCTTTCAGTTAAGCCTAGTTCACACTACATGATTTTAAAATGTCGGGCTGAACTGTGCAGTTCACACTACATGACTTGCTCTCAGTGAAATCATGAGTGTTCAAGTTGTTTAGCTGTTCACACCACACAACACAACGTGATTGATCCACAACAGGAGGTAACTCACTACACGAGTTAACAACGCGCTGCATAGAGATACAACCACGATCGGATGATAAGAGCATATCATTTGTGACTCAATGAGAGCTGTTTCAGTACTATAGTACGGTCTAAATCCTGAAAATAATCAAACAAATAACGAGTTGACAACAACACGATTCTATCTGGTCTAGAAACCATGTTTTGTCACGAAAAAACCACGCAATGAAACGAACCAGAAATGACGCGAAACTGCAGAGAAGAACACAACACGCGAATATGGACGTCAGACAGAAACTAGTGCTGCACACTGTTTGCTCGACGATATGCTCTGAGAAAAAAAAAATGCAAAAAGAAAAAGTAAGATTTACCTGGTGTCCTCAACCCATGCGTTGCTATGATTGGCTGTACTCATGACATCACTGAGATTGAGTCGCGCGACTGCTCGAGATATCTAGCATGCTAGATATTTTTCTGAGCTCGGTGACCTGTCTGCGAGCTGTCTTTGATGCGTTGTTGGCTCTTTCACACTAACGGATTGGCGAGCGTTAATCGTCCGCTAATCGCCCGCGATTTGCACGCGATAACACCCTGACTTGTCGGCGACTCAACGATTTGCAAATCGGGCTTAAATCGAGCTTAAAATCACGTAGTGTGAACTAGGCTTTAGCTGCTGTGTATTTGAGTCGCTCGTTATATTCACACGCTTATTTCTGTGACTAGGTCTGTGTATTCGCCTCGTATTCAGTGGTGAGTGAGTGGAACCGGGTTCAAAATTCAGATTTCTGTCAGTGTTCAGGCCTGTCTGAGCACGAACACCTACAGAACTGAACTGACTTCACCATGGACAAAGTAAGTTTCTGCACTCACAGCTTCATATTTTTATGTTTCAGATGAGTAGTTACGCGCAGTTGTAAAGGACTGGGCGCTGAAACATCATGTTGAATTCTAAAATCTGCTCTAACGTTACATATGTAATATTTTAGTCGTTTTCAGCTGACAGACTACCTTGGTTATAGAGTTAGCATGCTAACTTAGGCCGCTTCAAACACTCATGACTAACGTTACTTCATCGTGTACAATTTTCTGATTGCAACAGCCTAAAATTAACATATTATCGTGGGTGAATCATGTTACTAGCCGTCCTAAAGTTTTCATTTTTTGGTTATTTGGTGATTTAGTATTTGAATTATCTTTAAATCACATCACACATGTCATGCTAATGTGTTAGCTCGTATTAGCATGCTGATAAGCGCGAGCGAGACTTTTGTTAAACAGTCACGACCTAAATATATATTAATTTTATTAGTGTTATTTTGATCATATGTTATTTAAAAGAACTCGAATCAAAAATATCAATCATATAACCCACAAATCTAGTGGACTAGACTGGCAACGCCCAAAGGTTGACATGCATTATCCTCCATCTGGATGAGTTTACTCTCTCAGCAAATGTCTGAAATGAGATGATGTATTATTTAGGTGTGTATTTATATAAGTGCTGCTATTAAAGTTCCTTATGTTATTGATTGTTCGCTAAATGAGGCCTGCTTCACTGACTACTTCAAGTCTATCACTGGCTGTTTGATATTATGATCAATCGATGTAAGTTACGGTCATTTATGGGCAACTGATTTTTCTGGGATTATTTTATGTGCAGTAAAGTTAGTTCATTCAGTAATAGCGTGTATCTAAACTGTCAGTAAACATTTGTGTTGTAAAAGATCATTTATATTCACTGAATCGTGTCATTAATACCTACTCTGTAAGAAGTGAACACCTAGTAAATTGTCTTTCCCCCCTTGAGACGAGGATTTGTCCAATATCAAGTGTACTAAATAATGTAGCACTTCAGGTATATTTCTAGTTAGCGTTTTAACCTCTTTTTGTCATTTTGAAGGCAGATTTCCTGAAAGGACTACCTGTGTATAATAAGACAAACTTCAGCAGATTTCATGCGGACTCCGTATGTAAAGCATCGGTAAGGTTTGCTGGCCTAAATGATTCATCTTGGAATGTTCTTCATGACTGAACTGTTTATCGTCTTTCTGAATATTCAGTGTGCATTTTTACACTGCAGCTGTGAATTACATTTTCAGGTTTTGTTTAAATCACATTAACAGTCCATTTATTGTGTGTTACAGAACAGAAGGCCGTCAGTATATCTGCCTACACGAGAGTATCCCTCCGAACAGAGTGAGTTCTTGTGTATCTGATGGATGAAGGCCTGTTGTACAACCATTTAAAATGAAAGCTGATGTGTCACTTAAAACTCTTTGTTTCAGTATGAAGCCTAATTTTAGTTCGTTTTTCTCTCCTCTTAGTCATTGTCACAGAGAAGACAAACATCCTTTTGCGTTATCTTCATCAACAGTGGGACAAAAAGGCAAGTGTTCATCAAGCTCTTGGTTGACAAATCAACCGCATTGTGTTGAATAAATTGACTCCTTTTATTCACTACATTTGTTCACTTTGGTGACGTATTTACTGGCACGAGGGCAGGACTACCTGTCACTCACATGAGCTCACAGCAATAGCAAATCACAACCATTCAATCAATTCCCAAATGCAAGTCCCTCCATACATGTTTTAGTTCACTGAAAAACCTATGGCTTTCTGTGATAGGGACCCAGGAGAATCTCACCTGGGTGTAAAAAATGGGGGTGATGTGCAAATATATATTCCCCACACTTTGAGAACCACTACAGGCAGTCATTTGCATATCTATTTGCCCATGTGACCTCACAGATCCCACAATATCCAAACAAGCTATTTTTGGTACATAATTAAATAATATACTGTAGGAAAACGCTTTAAGCAATCAAACTTGCATGGTGTCTAATGGCTCGTTTCCACTGAGGGGTGCGGTACGGTAAGGGACAGTACAGTACGGGTCGGGTCGGGTACACCGTGATCAGGCTTGCGTTTCCACCGCCAACAGTACCCTTACTTGATAGGCGTGGTATGCTGGAAAGAAGCGATCGACGTCATTTTCGCGTGAAGAAAGCGACATAGTAAACAACAATGGATGACAGACAGCAGATCTTGTTCTTGCCTCTCGGCATGTTTGTCACTAGAAACAAGCGCTGGCTTTAGGCGTTTCCAAGAAGCCAACGCAAAGTCCGACTCAGGAGAATGATCCCGAGGACGCGAGTCCAGTAATTCTGTTAATGGAACAGCGCGTTCTTGAACGCGGCACTGAGCTCGCTCTGGCTCTGCGACTCCGGTTATCTCTGTATGTTCATTTTAGGCAACAATAAAACAAAATGTGTAATAAAACACCACTCTGCTTCTTTTCGATTTCATTTCAATACATTTTAAACATTCTAAAGCACATAAATGTGGTTCAGGCAACGCATAGCCTATTGATTATCACTGCATGTATTTAACGTTATATATTTATAACAAAACTAAATACAAAACAACCCTGCCTCTTTTCGTTTAAATTTTAAAATAAAAACATATTCAAGGCAATATGTAATGTAATGTATTGCATATCGCATGCATTGGTACAAATGTTGCAATAAAGAACATTACAGACGATCTTGTAAAAAAAAAAAAAAAAAAAGACAAAACTATCTCTTTTTGTTGAATTTCAGTTTTATCAATAGCCATTATAAAAGTATATGTAAAATGTACAAAATACAGTAAAGCTTAAATAACATCAAGAAACAATTCAGTCAGTGAAATATACAAATTCAGCGCTCAAAGATATGAAACTTCACGTAGCCTTCTGCCAAAACTATTGGCCAGGGAACGAATTATAGATTCACGAGACTAAAGATCACCTGTTAGGTTTATACAAGACGAACTATATCTCATGTTTAACCACTACAGACAGAGACGTCCGCGTCAGCGGCAAACATCAGGATGACTAGCCGAGGAAAGGCTGTTCCAGGCGGGGGACACAAGCGCGAGCGTCCGGTGATCGCTTGGAATGGATCTCAGTCAAATTATCAAACATCTATAAATAAACCACAGATTTGATCTTTAAAAAACTACTTTCTCGCCTGAAAAAGTCTTAAAACTACATTTCGTGACACAATAACAGTAGAGTTATATTTCAACTGTATGCTTCTAATGCCCTTGTAGCACGCGCGAGTGACGATACTCTGTCCACCAATCACCGTTCTGCAGTGAGTCTAGCTCCACCTTTTAGTACCCTTTCACTGTGCTAGGTACCCCAACGGAAGGGTACCCAAAAAGTGGTACGTTACGGTTCGGCTTTTTGGTACCATTCACAACTTTTGACAGTGGAAACGCAAATAATTGCGTACCGAACTGTACCGTACCGTACCACTCAGTGGAAACGAGCCATTAATGGTACACAGACTTCTTATGTGTCAAAAGCTCATGGAAAATTTGATTTCTTATTTCATAACCCCTTAAATAAAATGCATGTCTCATGTTTAAGAGAACTTGGATTTTGTATTTTTCCTGTGACTTGACTGGAGAGCTGAATTAAAGAGCTTGTGCAAACTGCTTTTGTCACCGCTGTGTGTTTTTGTTTTGTACATATTTACATATTCACCTAGACATCGCTCTCAGCAGCTTCGAAATGTGGCGTCAGAATGTTTCTCTAACAGTATATTGTTGTTACGGTTCTTTTACCCTTATGGGAGAAACTGTCAAGTAAATCAAACACACCCATCAAGTGCAAGTTAAAATAGGAAAAATGATGGAAAAGCAGCACAGTGGAATGGAAAACAACTTTTTTTGGTGAGAAGTGCAGCTGCCTGAAAGATGAATTTAACTCTTCTTCTTTTTTTTTGTTGTCCTGCAGAATGCAGCTAAAAAGCGAGAGCAGGAGCAAGCAGAAGGGGAGGGTGGCAGCCCAGCACCGCCCCGCAAAATCGCCCGGACAGACAGTCAGGAGATGAACGAGGACTCGTAGAGGAACCCCCCCTTTCCAACAGACGCAACACCCGCACACCACACAGGAATTCATCTCAGAAAGAAGGAAATGGAACACTTATCTTACAGTGTGCTTTTATTATTTTACTGAGTGCTTCCTGATGCAGTCAGTGCCCAGTTGTGAATGCGTGGGGGCGCGACGGCTTTCCACTGCCAGCTTCCAAGATTCTGCTGAACTCTGAACTGCTTGGGGGTGAGACGGGGCGGGTACTGCGGTATTCAACAAGCACATAATAAGGAATGCCTGCTGTGAAGACGTGTGACAATTATGATTTTGTTTAGGACACTATCAATGCAATTTAAGTTTAAAAACACCCTAGTAATCTCAGCTGTGGATTTTTGCTTTCATTATATACTAAAACTAAAAACACAGGGTCTCAAGTCAAGTGTCCAAAAAGGGAAATTTCCGAAATGTACAGCCTCGTTTGGCAGATTTAGATGTAGTGTTTCGTGTTGGTAATGTAACGGCCTTCCTAGCAGGTGCATACTTGTGCATGAATGCACTGTTAGGACTGCAAATCTGTTGCCACAGATTGAGGATGATATGAAGAAATACAAATGGTGACGTCTCTCTCACTTCCTCCTGTTGTCATATAAGCTTTCAATGCTGCGTTAATCTCTGGTATCATTAATCGATCGCCTGCATCCAAATGCCCGACTCCATCATTGATTTAATCCCCGTGCGCCAATTCAGTTGCAGTCCATTTCCGCGTGTGATGGGATTTTCCCAGGCTAGAGATTAATAATGTCTCTCCTTTGTTTTCTGGGTTTGTAGTTGTGTTGGAGTTCTGAGATTTAAGGGGCATCTATGCAGCATCCTCTCTTAACCTGCAGAGGGAGTCGGTGAACTGTGGTTGTGGTACAATAAACAGTAGAAGCTTTAGACATGGGGCTTAATGGAGTCCACAACATCCGTAAAACTGTTTTGTCACTGTGGCTGGAGACACCATGTTACGTTAAGTCGGCAGTTTCGAGCCGTTTCTTGGCAAAGTTTGTTCATATGTTCTCGATGAAAAGATTAAAATGTATTGAAGCCATCTACAATAACAAAAAAAAATCATGCATGCATTGTGGCTTTGGAAAATGTTTTGAGTAAAGCATTTGAAACCTCTTGTGTGCAGAGAGCAGCCCATCTTGAGTCTAAATCTAGCTGAAAGTTTCCACAATGACTGCAATTGTATGTTCTTGTTCTTATGAAGCCTTCCCAACTCCTATGTTTGAGGTCAAAAATGTTTTCGAGAATCAAAATAAAAATTAAATGAAAACATTTTCATTGTCAAGATCATTCGTAATAAATTCAAGGCAAGAGATTATGGTTGAATACTTGGAAAAATTGGACAGCCAGTGCCACTGTGAGGCTCTAACAGCATATGCTCAACAGGTGTAATCCGCTTTAATCTGAAGTCTTACTCTGCGACCATGTTGGCATGTAGATTTGGAGGATAGGAAGTAAATGAAAGCGGAAAACAGTCCCGTTGTAGCTCTTATTAATTGTTTTGTTTTTTTCTTGACATCAACAAAAGTTTATTTAAAGATTTTTATTGCGTGGGACAGATTCGATTTAGATTAGATTATTGGATTGAGGGTAGCAGATTACAAACCCGCAATTTCATTACACTGGGAAGAGACGGTATTGGAGTCGGAGATCCAGCTTTTTCATGTATCGGGAACATTGGTAATCAGGTAAGATATTTCACAGTACGGTAATGTGTTTATCATACCTAAAATTGGAGGCAACCGACAAGGCCAAAGCCAAGGCTATTTACATGACAGCCATAGAAAAGATCTTTCATTGTGTTTTTATCAATGCAATTACATGGATGTCAATTACACAAATAAAAATCTTTTCATCAAAGTACTAAACATAGGAGTAATCTTAGAAGCAATATGAAATCTAAAGTATTCAGATTTTGAGGCACTATTAATTTGGGGCAGCCAAAACTCTTTGCAAGAATGCATTATAGTTTGTTACATCCAATTATAGATGGACAGAATGAGTGTATTTTCACAGATTCAGCATCTTGGGGAGAGCGGCTAGAAAGACACCGCTTTTGAGAAAGGAGATGCTCATTCATGGAGATTCTAGTAGATCCCAAAAGTCTGTGGTCCTGTAAAAATAAGTGTAGATAATAGACTTAAAAAGCAAAGCATTATATTTGATGCAAAAACAACCCAACATCCAACTTAATTTCCAACAACAAGCATGGTGGAGGCAGTATCAGGTTCTGAGGTCACTGTTTGGGAAGATTGAACTGGTTGGCTTGTTGAACACTGGAGATATGTCATACACAAGTATGTGTGGATCCTTGGTCAGCCAATCTCAATTTTCACAAAAGTCCATGTACTAAAGCATTGATTCTTTGTGAACTCAAATGTACTTCTTATTTCCTCAGGCGTTCACCATGCTCACCAGCTTTGTGGATGGAATATTCTGTTGCTTTACAGGGAAATCTACTAATGTGGTGGTCCCTATTGAATCATCTGAGCCCACCGATGGTTTCGAATTTGTTGAGGTGAAACCGGGAAGGGTTCTGAGAGTTCGACATATTATCCCAGACAGACCAGTGGTTGAGGAGCCAGGGACTGGGGAAGGGGGTACTGTGAGCTGCAAGCGCAAAATCTCAGTGTACCGAAACGGACAGCTTCTGATCGAGAACGTCAATGAAGCCACCCATCCAGAGCTGGTCCGCTATCAGAACGGAGACAGCACTGTGGATAATGACGTTTCCAACTGTGAGCCTCCTGCAGCAGGCCAGGCTACTGAGCCCACACCTGGGTCAGCCCCAGGACAGGCTACCGATACCAAACCCGCACCCCAGCAGGATCTGCAGCAAGTGCAGCACAGACGGCGCAAACCCAAGCGCTCGGTCGTGATCGACTGCGAGCGGAAGATCTCGTGCTGCAAAGGTACTCACTCTGACGTGGCCTTGTTTTTCATACATGGAGTCGGGGGATCGCTGGATATCTGGGGAAGCCAACTGGACTATTTCTCCCAACTTGGTTATGAGGTCATCGCCCCAGACTTGGTCGGCCATGGTGCGAGTTCAGCCCCTCAGATCCCTGCTGCCTATACCTTTTACGCTCTGGCGGAGGACCTTAGAATCATCTTCAAGCGATATGCCAAGAGACGGAATATTGTAGTTGGACACTCATATGGGTGAGAAATGGTCCGCAAATTTACTCATTTGCTTGGTAAGTGCAGATACGTTTTCCCACTAATTTGAGCATTTTCTTTCTTTGAGCAGTGTCTCGTTTTGTACCTTCCTGGCTCATGAGTATCCGGAACAAGTTCATAAAGTTGTGATGATTAATGGTGGAGGTCCAACAGCACTCGAGCCCAGTCTCTGCTCTGTCTTCAACTTGCCCACGTGTGTCCTTAATTTCCTGTCCCCGTGCCTCACCTGGAGTTTCCTCATGTAAGAATTATTGGAAACAGGACATATTGTCCTTGCCTTGCTTGAACACGAGTATCTATGTTCGGCATTTAACGTTGTCTTTTTTCTTTCTTCAAGGGCTGGATTTGCCCATCAGGGAACAAGAGAAAAGAAGCTACTAAAAGAGAACAATGCCTTCAATGTGTCTTCCTTCGTTCTGCGGTCCATGATGAGTGGACAGTACTGGCCGGAGGGTGATGAAGCCTACCACGCTGAAATCACAGTGCCTGTTCTGCTGGTTCACGGCATGTATGACAAGTTTGTACCAGTACAAGAGGACCAACGTATGGCAGAGGTACAATGATTTTTATGTTCCAAGCTTTGGGTCTTATCCATGAAGTTGTGTCTTTTTCCTCCTGTAATTAGAGATTCTGTGAGTGGCAGTTGACCAGTTATTTCATTTTTTTTTCTTTTTTGGTAAGTTGGTGAGCAAAAACATATCAATAACTCTTTCCTCCTTTACTATCCTTCTTGTAGATCCTCTTGCTGGGGTTCTTGAAGGTCATTGATGACGGAAGTCACATGGTCATGATGGAGTGCCCTGATATAGTTAATACTCTCTTGCATGAATTTTTCCTGTGGCAGCCTGCAACTGCCTCGAAACCCAAACAGGAGGCAGCCCCCACAAAGACCACCACCAAACCTCCAGAGGACACAGCAAGACCAAAAACTGCCCCTAAGTCACCCTCCAAATCTCAACCAAACTTAACAAGACCAACAACTGCACCAAAAACCATCTGCAGCAGGACTGAGGCCCCAGTGGACATCAGATCTAAGGGCAAGAAATAGCTAACATTACAGTATACATTTAAAGGTGTTAAATTTGCTCTGTTCTTCCATGTGGGACATATTTAATGGAACAATTTGAATGTAGGAGGTCCTTGGAGATTTGCCAGTTGGTCTATGTATGACTGCAGCAAACAGACTCGTGGAAACGCTCAGAGGGACGTTTGTCACAGAGCAGAGTGGTTGACCATTTCAAGCTTTTGAATGAGATGAGTTTTTTTAGAGGATGCTTTATTTTCTTTTCTTTTTTACAATTGGATAACACCAGCCTATTCCTATTCAAATGGTTTGCATTATGTCTACAATGGGTCTATGTAATAGGACAAAATGTTATGTCAGCTCAAAAATGTTTCACAAGTGATGATCTCAGTATTAAATATTCAAAATCCACAAAACATAGTGTTACTATGGGTGCCTTGCTGTAAATAGATGGATCTATTGTACGCATTTAGTTTAATATCAGCTGATGTCTATAGTTATTCAGCTGCAGTGGACAGCAGAGTTTATTTATTATTTGATAGGTTTAGTCATTATATGTTGAAAGTTCTCCAGCCCTGTTGAATTACTGTTAAAAGGGTGATTGAAAGTGTCAGCTTCACATCCAGGCATTAACCTACCTACACATAGCCCACATGAATTCTAAGAGACTTAACATGAAGTACAAATGCAGTCTTTACCTATTGTATTGCATGTTGTGAAAGAACTATTTCAAGTAAAAAAAAAAAAATCCAGTAATTTTCTAAGTAAAAAAAAAAAAAATCCAGTAATTTTCTAAGTTTAATATGATTAAAGAATGCATCATTCAATCAGTATTCCAACAAACAGCTAGTGTTTCACTTCTAAACAACTTTCCCACCCAACCAAAAACTGAATTTGTGCCCACATAAAAAAAAAAACATAGGGCAGTAATTTGAAGTCATCCCTGAGGTCAAAAACAAGCCCTGCAGCCTGGAATCAGGCCATTCATACAGATAAACAGAGAAATAGAACTATAGAGTGCCGAAGTTACGAAGTCACTCTATAGGCCAAAATGCGGAAGTGAGTTAGCATTTTAGCACTACGGTTCCCTCGCTCTAAAGCCTATGGGACTTTTGAATGGGTTTTTGTTAAAAATCCCCTGAAATAAGGTCTGTGGTGAGCAAAGCCTCTAAATATTTTCACACTTTGATCTATGACACAGAACACAGTTATAACCGGCATGTAGTTTTTTAAACTTTGTGACTGTTTTTAAAAATCTTTATAAAGGCTTCAAAATGTATAAATTTGATTAACTTGTGAAGATTATCTTGCTAGACAAAACGTGTAAGGGTCACAACTCTTTGTTGATCTTATTTTTTTGTGATTTTACAAAAGTCTATGGGGAAAATGCATTGCTTTTCGACCGAGGGAACCCATGCGCCGCTAGCTTCCGAGTTGTCCTACAAAGTGACATCACTTCGGCACTTTATTTTTAATATATAAATGCAACTTTTATGCAAAAAAAAAAACAAAAAAAAAAACAGAAAGACAAAAATCAGGCTGTTTTGGAGGCTTTTATTTACAGTCAATTTTTACTTCAGAGGAATGAAGCGGGAAGAATGAGTGGCTCCAATACCCGGACGACCGTGTTTAACAGGCTTGTATGTGATGGAGAACTCTCCAAGGTAATGACCAATCATCTCAGGCTGAAAAACAGACCAAACACACACCATTAGCTGCAGCCCCCAGGATCTTGTAAATTCGTTATATTTATAAAGAGAAATTAAGCACTGCAGACACATTGATTCACAATGCATTCTATACAATGCAAGTCTTATTTAATGGCTTTGTGGGACTCAGGGCGAGTCCTCGAAATTATTTTTTTTGTTAGTACATGTTTTTAAACTTAACAGTGCACGATTCATCCCCACCTTGATTTCAACCTGGTTGAAGGTCTTGCCGTTGTACACGCCGACCATGGATCCAACCATCTCCGGCAGGATGACCATGTCTCTCAGGTGAGTTTTCACCACCTCTGGTTTCTCCATGGGAGGCGCCTCCTTCTTGGCCTTGCGGAGGCGTTTAAGGAGAGACTGCTGCTTCCTCCTGAGGCCACGGTTCAGCCTCCTCCTCTGTCTGGCACAGTAGAGCTGCATCAGCTGCTCACTAATGAAAAACAAAAACAAGCTTAAATCAACAATATTTCTATACAAACAAAATTAAATCATTGATGACACTTATTGGCAAAAAAACAAGTATAGAATTTGGAGTGGAAACAGAACCAAATGTTTTTGATCACAAGACATTTCATCTATACACCAATGAGATTTGAGCTGCGGTAGACATGTTTGAGCTTTTTAAACTGAAAGTATTGATATTGGCACAGTGGTAATAAGGACTTTTATTGTTCTTTACCAATTTTGACTCGTTTTTTCAATTCTGAGTTTTCATCTCACAATTGACTTTCTCAGAAATAAGATTTTACATCTCAGTTTTGACTTTCCCTCAGAAACCAGCAACAAAATAATAAAAAGGTCTCACACTTTTCAAGAAAAACGTCAGAATTGTATATTTATTAGGGATGTGAAATTGTAAAAAAAAAAATTAAACTGGTTATCGCGATATCAAATTAAATTTAAACCCTCGCTCTAAATTTGCATGTTTTGATGTCAAGCCAGCCACATTCTTGTACAAGAAATTAGCGACTGTAGCATTTCTATCGTAAAGTGGCAAAATATTAGCCTGACTACGTCCTTCTGCTCAGTTTCAGTTCGCTTCTGTACTCAGTCTGAGATAGCGACCCATCTCAGTTTTCCTCTGACCTGAAAATAGCAGACCAATCAACGAACAGAGGGTGGCCTGAGAGCCGTGACGTAGACGCTAAGCACCGAGTTTAAGATTGTATTTTTGGTTAGAGAAATCGAACATTGATAAGGAGATAAGGGATGCAATTTGCTCTGTCGTGGAGAATATTCCCAAACAATGAAAGAGCCAACAACACAAAGACACTCGCCGAGCCCAGAAAAATATCTATAATGCTAGATATCCGGAACCGTCACGCGACTCAACCTCAGTGATGTCATGAGCTCCAGCCAATCAGAGCAAGGCATGGGTTGAGCTCACTGGGTAAATATGATCTCTTTTTTTTGCAATTTTTTCTCAGAACAAATCATGCAAACAGTTTGAAGCACTAATTTCTGTCTGACTTCCATATTTGCGAGTTGTGTTGCGAATTCTTCTTCGCTGGGTATTGGCGAACGTGCTGATTTGCGTCATTTCCGGATCATCTTATCGTGTGATTTTTCGTGACAAAACAGTTTATAGACAAGATAGAATCGTTGGGTGACAGAGTTGTCGACTCGTGTAGAGCGTTACCTCCTGTTGTGGATCAATCCTGTTGTGTGGTGTGAACAACTCAAATTGAACACTCCTGATTTCACTGAGATCAAGTCATGTAGTGTAATGCCTAGTTCACACTACATGATTTTAAAATGTCGGGCTGAACTGTGCAGTTCACACTACATGACTTGCTCTCAGTGAAATCATGAGTGTTCAAGTTGTTTAGCTGTTCACACCACACAACACAACGTGATTGATCCACAACAGGAGGTAACTCACTACACGAGTTGACAACGCACTGCATAGAGATACAACCACGATCGGATGATAAGAGCAAATCATTTGTGACTCAATGAGAGCTGTTTCAGTACTATGGTACGGTCTAAATCCTGAAAATAATCAAATAAATAACAAGTTGACAACAACTCTGTCACCCAACGATTCTATCTTGTCAACAAACCACGTTTTGTCACGAAAAAAAAACACGCAATAAATAAATAAATATTGCGCCAATACCCAGCGATTAAGAGAACACAACACGTGAATATGGACGCCAGGCAGAAACTAGTGCTGCACACTGTTTGCTCGACGATCTGCTCTGAGGGAAAAAATGCAAAAAAAGAGAGGAAAAACTAAGATTTACCTGGTGTCCTCAACCCATGCGTTGCTATGATTGGCTGTACTCATGACATCACTGAGTTTGAGTCGCGCGACTGCTCTGGATATCTAGCAGGCTAGATATTTTTCTGGGCTCGGCGACGCGTCTGCGAGCGTTTTCGCTGCGTTGTTGGCTCTATCATACTAACAGATTGGCAAGCGTTCATAGTCCGCTAATCTCCCGCGATTTGCACGCAATAACACCCTGACCTGTCGGCGACTCAACGATTTGCAAATCGGGCATAAATCGGGCTTAAAATCATGTGGTGTGAACTTGGCTTAAACCGCACAGTTCAGCCGACATTTTAAGATCATGTAGTGTGAACAAGGCATTAATTGCTTACATTGTGAATTTCAACAGTGGTTCTATTAAACCATACGATAACTTGCTTTTTGCCTCACTGTTATTCAACATGTATTGTGAGTTCTTTAAAAGGCTATTGATTGCTTGAGTCTATTTTTAGAACCACACAAAACAACATAACCGAACATAATAGTCGACCGTTTACTTGTTTAAAATAAACCAAAATTTTACCACAATAATCGCTAGTGACGGTCCTAGATTTGAATTCAGTTTTCCTATTAGAATTAACCTCAGTTCCTAAACGCTCAAACTGAACCAAATTGCAAGATTAAGTTAATTTTTCTTACTCGGTGGCATAAACAAGCTTTCATAGAGAACAGCCAGTACATTCTACCAAAAATATTTTGTATCCTCAACAAAGTTTTGAAACGGCGAGAATCATAATTTCCACTGAATTTTTTTTTTTTGACAATTGCCATTTTTGTGACTGACTCATTGCATCTCTCCTCACTCATTCCTTAACTTGACACTTGGAACCTTTAACGTTACACTTAATGTAAAGCGACAGAGGCTCGACTCACTAAGACATGTCCAGCAGCTGGTCCAGATCCACACCTCTGTAGGTGAATTTCCTGAAGGTGCGCTTCTTCTTCTGCTCAGCGTCCGCCTATGGGGATAACAAACACCGTCAGCTTTACACGGGCCTTACATGACGGCTAGCTGCTTAACCAACAGATTAACAGTGACTACAAAATTAAATAATAAGCTTCCTACTTCATCATGTCACGCAAGAACATAAATAAACTAACAGTCCTGAAAATCCCATCACGCTGGACTGAGAACTGGACCGCAAGACTGAAGCTACTAATCGTACGAACATCTACCTAAACATTCATCACAGGCAAAAAATAATGGCCTGAACAAATGAATTCATTCCTAAACATGCCTTATTCATATTATCTAATCTGACATGCATCGTATTTATAGAAGATTCGTTTGGATTATTGTAATTTAGTTATTCACAAATGCGACGTGAACCTACCATCTTGAGAGACTCCCGGAAAAGGAAGAAGGCCGGAGAGACGCAGCAATATCGCGAGAGTTCAATGAATATATGACGAATTTAGTCAGTCTCCACCTAGCGAAGAGGAGGACAAATAATTATTTAACGCTGACATCAAATGAGAATGCGGTTTTCATTTCGAGCAAATCAGTTAGGCAGGCAATCCATATTTTATCAGTTAAAACAAAACAAGAAATCTACGCAGTAAGGTCGGGAGGATTAAAAAAGAAAATAAATTAATACTTTTATTTTAATTAATCAAAACTTGACAGCAATGACATTTATAATCTTAGAAACAGCAACATTTCTATTGCAAATAAATGCTGTTCTTTTGAACTTTCTATTCATCAAAGACTGCTGGAAAAATGTCGACTGTTTTCAGCGTTGATAATGATAAATGTATTTTGGGCGCCAAATCAGCGTATTAAAATGATTTGAGAAGGATCATGTGACACTGAAGACTCACATGAAAGTAATAATTCACGACATTACTGTTTTAACTAATATAAACAGCTTTGGTGAGCATAAGAGACAAAAACAAAAAAAGAAAATTGGTTTGAAGACTTTAGAACAGAGTAGCTCTGGTACCAGTGAAACTTTCAGGAAAATATAATGATATAATCATATGTGTGTATGTATATACACATTTTATTTATTAAAAAAAAGAAAAAGAAAAGAAATGAAAATGAATACTTTTAGCAAGTATGTGCTCAATTGATAAAAAGTGATAATAAAGATTTATATTGTTACAAAAGATTCCTATTCTGAATAAATGCTGTTCCTTTGAACGTTTTATTCACCATTTAATTCCGAAATAAATTACCACAGGTTCCAAAACGATTTATGCGATACAGAAACTTGTAATGCTGAAAATTCAGCTTTGCATCACGGAAATAAATATTTCTAAGTATATTAAAATAGAAAACCATTATTTAAAATTGTATTACTACTTTTCCGTTCTCGGATCAAATAAATGCAGCCTTGATAAGCTTCTTTCAAAAACATTAAAAATAGTCATGTTTACAAACCTTTGTCCAGTACTGTAGATTACTTTTGGGAAGTTTGTGGTATGACATGCTATTCTGTAACTACATTTTTATTTTAATAGTTATCAGGCATTCAACTTTTATAACCTCATATTGCAGCTCAAAGAATATTTGTACTTCTAATAATTAATGTCACACCAAGTGAAAGTAAAATAGTGATTAAAAGGTGAAATACACTCGTGACTTACACTTTCTTAGGAATCTTGATGTTGATGAATTTCATAAACAAGTGAACTGTAATATATTTACTGTAATATAATATTTGTTTGATTACATATTAAACGGTGTACACTCCTATAACACTCAAGTTCACGTGTCTTTGAAAGTGAACGGATTCGTTTCTTAAGCACACAAACTGTTACCTCAATGAATTTGCACAACAATGTTTCTTTAAATCATTTATTTCAAATAAACTCATTTTTGTGTTTTTTTTCTTTTTTGCATAAGTGCAAAAGTGCACCAACAGCCACCTGAGGGAAGTCTACGTTCTTAAATAAAAAAACAAGAAAAGCGCACATATATTAGTACAAAATTCTTTAAAAAATTGCACAGTTTAGGTGTATAATACACATTTGTAATCTATTTAACTTAAATAAAACGGTAAAAGAGTAAACAAAATTCACAAAATTGAAAATAAAAACATTTCCCCACTAATATAATTAAAGCTGAATAATTGGGAGACCCTGTCACCGACGTCTGGTACGTCTGTTCTGTGCTGATGTTTGACCAGACAGTCCGAAACTATTGCTAAATACTTCAGTAGTTCAGTCCGACTACAAAATATAGAAGAGTACTGTGGTCTCCTGTTATCGGAGTAGAGCCCCTGTTCACAATTTACACACAATAAAACCTTTTATTTTACTCGGCAATGTTCAGAAAGACGATCCCAAAAATCCAGCTCAGCTTGCGCTCAGAACGTCCGTATCCCTGACGACGAGTATTGCATTGGGTGGGTGGGGAGCAGCTCAGCGCCGGTAGGGGTGGAAGCCCTGGACGTTGTGGTTCTGCCCTCGGCCGAAGCTGCCGGCTGCCGCTGGAGCTCCTGACGGTGCGGTGGGGGCTGTAGCGTATGAGGCAGTTTGCTGGCTGGGGTCTGCAAAGCTATGACCAAAAGCACTCAGGTCCTGCCCATAACCTGTCTCAACAGACATGAAAACACGGAAAGTGATATTAAACACCAGTGACTGCAAAGTAGGAGAACATGCGACTAGGCTTTCTGGGCATCTCTCGTAACCCCTCATCACTTCGCATTGGTTTCATTTTTCACTTCTCAAGACAAAGGCCACGTACACACCACAGTCGTCACTTCCCCTAAGCCTAAAGTATACCTTGTTTTTATATGTACGCTAAGGGACATGCACAGTGTCTGTGATGTAAATTTCATCATCAGCAAAGTATGTGCATTTTGTACGGGCAAACACCATTTCCTGAGGTAATCGAAAACACATTGCCCAGATCGCTTTCATAGTGTGGATGCTCATGTGGTGAATTGTGTCTCCGTCGTCTACTTGTGATCCGATCGACCAAAATGCATCTTAAAGGAGTAGTTCACTTTTAAAAAAAACTTTTGCTGATAATTTACTCACCCCCATGTCATCCAAGATGTCCATGTCTTTCTTTCTTCAGTCGAAAAGAAATCAAGATTTTTGATGAAAACATTCCAGGATTTTCTCCATATAATGGACTTCAATGGGAACCAAACGGTTCAAGGTCCAAAAGACAGTTTCAGTGCAGCTTCAAAATGCTTTAAATGACACCAGACAATGAATAAAGATCTTATCTAGCGAAACGAGCGGTCATTTCAAAAATAAATAACAAAGTTTAAATTTTATAAGCACAAATGCTCGCCTTGCTCTGTTCTGTGATGAGCTTTCGTGACTCTCTTGTTCAAACTCGTTCATCAAAATGAACAAATCTTTTTTCGAGTCATGACTCGAAGGGTCCTAGATAAGACTCTTATTCATCGTCTGGTGTCGTTTAAAGCCCTATGAAGCTGCACTGAAACTCTCATTTGGACCTTGAACCATTTGTTACCCATTGAAGTCCATTATATGGAGAAAATCCTGGAATATTTTCATCAAAATCCTTAGTTTCTTTTCGACTGAAGAAAGAAAGACGTGGACATCTTGGATGACATGGGGGTGAGTAAATTATCAGCAAAGGTTTTTTTAAAAGGGAACTACTCCTTTAATACAGGTGTAAATAGGGCCAAAGATTTTCGAATTGCTCAACTCACACTAAAACACTATTCCTATATCACACGTATTATAAGTCAAAATTTCTCATAGTAACTGCTACTATAATAAAGTAGTTTAAAAAAGCCTTCTAATTTATGTTGGAGCAAGGTCTTTTTAGATTATGTATTTGACTTTCTACGTAATACATTCTTAATAGAATTCAAATAAATTGTATATTTTATCATCAGTGTCATGATAGGAGCATTTCCCTTACTAAAAAGAAGTTTATTCAAGTGTGCCATTAGTGTACTTCTTTAAACTAAAAATAAGAAAGTATACTTTCAGTTTATTTTTCCTGTACTTCTCAGAAGTATACCATATGTACTTCTCAGAAATATACTTCAAATTACACTTAAGTGTACTTGACTTATACTGAGAGAAAAGCAAGTATATTTGTCCTGTTCTTGTACTCAATCTTTTGATCCAGAAATACTTAAAAGTATAATTAAGTATTCAAAGTAAAAAAGTAAACTACTAGTATACCCATAAATTCACTTGCAGTACACATAAGATACATAATTATGAACTAGTTGTGCACTTACTGTTACACTTATAGTACACTTAAACATATACTTTCATGCACTAAAAGTGGGCCAATTTAGTCCCAAGCGGTATTAAAATAGTTTACTTACAAGTTTACTACTAGTACATAGTGACATTAGTATACTTACTACATAAAGTATACTTAAAAATATACTTGAGCATTACTTAAGTATACTACATAAAATGAACTTGAAATATACTTATTTTTCGTAAGGGTTCTCACAAATCATATTAAAACTTTGAAAGCACATTAGTGAAAGAGCGCACGGCGTACAAAGATTTCCACGTAAATGCACAGTAGCGCCGATAACTGGTCCTAGTTGCAAGTTTTGGACAGGAACTTAACACTTCTCACAAAAGCTAAAAAATGTACAATGTATAATTATTCTAATCACTCCCATAAACTGCGCCCCAACAACATTAGACGCCTGATAGACACCAGTTTAAACGAGAACAAAGACATTTCTTATGAGTCATTAATTATGCAGAGACAAGGATAAAATTGTCCACAGAGACAACTGAATTGTCAACATATTCTCATCCTTTGGCGTCATATAGGTGACGCCATATGACATTTCGTCGAAATACTACGCATATGGCACCCTTTAGTGTCAATATAACAGGCACTGGGTAGGTTTAGGTCTGGGGTAGGGTCTGCGTCTCATTGACGCTAAAGGGATGCCTGTCACCTGTATGACGCCTTGGGTTCTGCGTGTTATATTGACGTTAAAGGGTGCCATGTGCGTAGTATTTCGACGAAATGTCACATGTCGTGACCTATATGACGCCAAAGGATGAGAACGGGCTCGAATTGTCTAATGCTGCAACCAAATTCACCCCTGAAAGATTCTGAATGGTGTTTTATTATTTTTTTCCATGTAGTTTTACGTCTTGCTAATATTACTTTGGTTGAATATGGGCTACACTGAGCAGATTGAACTTGGCATCCATGTTTGTTGTTGCTGTGGTTATCGCAACGTCAATTCCTTACACACACAGACTCATAAATGCTGAGGTAAATTCACTTTGAAAAGCAGCAACTTTGCGGTGTGTGTACGTGGCCAAAATATCTTAGATTTATTTACAACAGAAACAAACAACTGAAAAGAAAATATCTAAAAAATAAAAGGTATGGTGGTCATGAAAACATGAGCATTCTGGAAGAAAAAATAATAACAGAAATACCCAGGCAGTAATGCATTTTGAAAGAGTTTATTCGAAAGTCTCTAGATGAAAGTGCAACATTAGACTACATGAGCACAAATGAAGAGAAATGGAGTCAAAGAATTCGCCGAATCCGTACAGATTTGTTCAGCTGTGACTGTGAGGGGCACAAAATCCACAGAAAACCCAGTAGAGACACCATTAGATCATCCTTTTAGCAGCAAAGCAATGCAGTGACTGAAAAAAGAACATCTGAAGCAAGCCGTCTGTTTTTTTTCTTTAATATAGTAAACTACAGCTACAAGCCATTCGAGTTACAATGTTGCGTAGAGACGCTTCACGGGAGATTCATCTCAAAAGAAAACACGAAAATGGAGTTTATTTCATTGAAACGTGAATGACATGTAGCTGTACTTTGGTATATCTCATGGAAAACTGAAGAGATGCCTCAAACAGATGTAGAATACGCATACAGCATATGCATATTGTACATGGGATGCATGAGAAACAGAAGTGAAGCCTTATGGGTCCACAGGCTGTTGATGCTTGTTCTATTGGGTTTGAGTGATAGTAGGATGCAGTTGCTCACCTACCTGCGCTATATCCCTGCTCTTCCTGTACATAAGTGTGAGAAGGACGCGTTGGTCCGTAGGCAGAAGGGTCCTGAGGATAGTTACCCAAGCCTAGCAGGGAGATGAGGAGACCAGGTTGACAGAGTCTGACTTAACTACTACCTTACAGCTCCTACCCAGGAGAACGCTGCCCTCTCATTCTGCTCTCAGGGCTCATGAACAGAACATGTGGATGTTTCTAAATGAGCTTGTGCATCAGGCTGCTTGGCCATCGAGCTGCTGATGAATGGAAGCGAAGCAGAGGCGTGACAAAGCGGCTGATGAGACCGTCTCGTAACGCTAGCCGTACATACTGTACATACAACCCACACAGACAGCCTGACCTTCACGCTAATAGCGCTCTAATGTACGTCAACCCCAGTGATGCAAAGAAAACTGCTATGTTAAGATCAACCATAGAGATGGACTAATTTGGGTTTAAAGACTTCCTTCTTGGTCGTTCAGACACTACCTGACATTTTCAGTATTGATTATGGAATACAGCCGCATCTTTACCACTCAGATTGATATTGAGCATCCCATAATAACTAAACTTGTATATTTTGTGAGGCAAATATTTGTACACAATACTAGACAGTTAAGTATGTAAAGTATGCAGTTATTGCAGAGTGATCTAGGTGGTAGCATAAGTATATGTTAGCTAAGGTGTTCTAGCTGGTAAAGTGACCTGGGTGGTTGTTAGGATTAAACTATGGTTTGTAAAGGGGGTCGCACACCGGGCGCAAACACATTATTCTCTATGAGTGTACACACACCGGCGGCGCCATTCGGCGTCTGTCCGCGCCGCCCAGCTACGGCTCAGGACCGTGTTCAAAACCCTGCCGCGCCACAGAGCGCCATTTGCATAGTTTTATATTAAAATTGCATTTATTTGTCTCAAATCGTCGTTAATGTACATACTGACTTCACCCTGTGCTGCAATATACGTTTAAGCCTATTTAACATTCCTAATTTTCCTAATTCCGAACAGCTTGAATAGTCATATTGGGAAAAAAATGTAAAACAAACATAGCCTTTTTAAATCCATTTTTCAATAGGCTACTCTATCATATTAACCATACACTAACTGGGTTATTATTATTATTAAGTACCAGTCTAAACCCATCAGTGCGAAATATTAATGCATAGACGATGTAATGTTTGCCTCACATGGTTATTCACGGTCGTGTAGAGCCACCTATTGGATTTACCAGGTCACAACACTTCAGGTAATTTCTGTAGCGTAGCAGCGGAGCGAAATGGACGAAGAAAAACTCATCAATGAAGTAGGGAGTAGTATGAAGGAGTAGGGCGTAATCAATAAAGTAGTTGCCTAGACAACGGATAACCTTAAACAAAATAACAGACTTAACAACGTGATAGACACTTTTACTTGGTTAATAGCATTCAAACATCAGCTATTTTATTCACTTAACATAAAAAATATATATAATACATCCAGTTTAAACTCACCCATCTTGCAGCTCTTGACTTCTACCAGGAGTTGATTCAAAACTGAGCTCGTGCGAATAGAATGTGCGCGTCCGGTGTGCGATACCTGTGAATTGTTCTAGACGTGGCGCGACGCTGCGCGCCCGGTGTGCGACCCCCTTAAGGTTATCTGGGTGGTTGCTCGGATGTTATGTGGTTTCAAAGACAAGAGTGGTTGTTAGTAGGGATGCGCAGATGTATTGGCCAATAATCGGTATCAGCCGATAAAAGCAATCATTTTATTTTATTTTACAACTATTATCAGCTAACGACCGATTGTTTAAAAACAGCCGATGATCAGGGACTATTATATTCCGTCTATATAAAGGGGGTGGAAAAACGTGTATGAATGCAACTCGTACTGTGTGTGAATAAAATCTCTCGTGTTGAATTTAGGTCTGTCAGAGTTAACGCGACACTAGCGTGACATTAGTGAAAAAAATAATAGCAACGTTAAAAAAATAGCAACGTTAAAGCTCTAACTCTAATTCACCCTATGAATCAACCGTAGTTCAAGCCAGGGTTGCCAGGTTCGCATTTTTCCATTATTTGTAGCGTGCCTTCATTCCAATAATTGCAAAGAGCTTTGTGCTTTGCTACTTTTGATAAGACACAAAGTCCCAGTTTTTAAATTCTGTCAGAAAATTCTAACAATAAATGGTGTTTGGATGCTCTTAAATGTGAATTGACAAATCGTAGTGCTTCAGTTCTAACGCAGAGCACAAGACTTTTCTTCTACTTTAATAGTTATAGCATGAAAAACATGCATGAACATCAAACAATATGTTGAAAGTACAACTTAATGAATGCATCATGTCTCATGTAATCTCTCAATCAGTGTTTCAACTGCCATCCCGTTAAAAACACATTTTTCTTAGTCTTAGGCTAGTTAACTTATGTTTACGTTTCCCTCATTCATGTGTTGAGCACCACCGCGAGAAGCCACGAAGTAGCCATATCGATATTTGGCGCCACTATATTGATTGTCGTATCACACGGAGAAGGACAACGATATATTGCCCCTACTATCGAGTGTTATTTTACATTTGATTGCTTTAATTTCTGTAGTATTTACTACCTGAATACTACTGTATACCCACCTGGAAAATATTAAAGCAATGTTTATTTCATATCTCTCTGTATATCTGTGTATTATTTGTGCTGTTGTTTGAAATTTGCTTATTTGTTCAATAACGCTTCCTTTTACAGTCCTGTTACCCATGTACATACTATGTACTTCTTATAGTAATTACAATTACTGGGTAATAACTAGGTACTGACCCTGACCCTACCCCTGCCCCATGTACTTACCTTATCAGTACTTTCTAGTACACTGTAATAGTCCAGTCATTTTAAGCCAAAATGGGGGTCAACCTTGAACAATTTGCAACAGAAGCAAACTCAACTGATTTTGTATCCTCAATATGTCCTCCTGAGAAAGGAAACAAAAGCCCCGAAGAATCCCATTAGGGGAAAGTTGAGAAAAAGACCCAAATCTATCCCATTCATACGCATATTCATTCTTTTTCTCACGGGAAAAGGGTAAAAATTTTAACCTTTAGATATCATCATGAAAATCACTGAGTTGATTAAAAAAAAACATTTTCACCTGCTATACCCAATGTTTAGATCTGTTTGGGTAATTATGCAAAATTAGCTAATACGTAATTAGATTATGCACCGTTTGTCCATGTTAACAAACAATTAAAAAAAACTTTTTTTGTTTGTCTTGATGTAAGTAATCAACTTAGGTTAAAAGCTTTACCCTTTTCATGTGAGAAAAAGAATGAATATGCGTATGAATGGGATATATTTGGGCCTTTTTCTAAACTTTCCCCTAATGGGACTCTTCTGGGCTTTTTTATCCTTACTCAGGACATATTGAGGATACAAAATCAGTTGAGTTTGCTTCTGTTGCAAATTATTCAACCTTTTTTCATAAAATGACTGGACTATAAGTACACATAAGTAATGTACTGTAAAAGGAAGCGTTACCATTTGTTCTTACTTTATTACAGTCTTTTTACTTGTTTTTTTATGAAAATAAAATTTTGCATTGAAGAAAAGTAGATTTTTGTTTGCAAACGCAGTCAATTATAGTTCTTTGAAAGAATGTTATCGGCAGGTCTCACTTACAAAAAAAATTTAAAATAGGCCAAGAAAATTGCAATCGGTGCAGCTTTAATCTCTAGTTGTTAGCAAGTTGCTTGTAGTTGCTAGAGTGTTCTTGGTGGTTGCAAAGTTTGCAGCTGATAAGTTGTTTAGGGCCTTTGCTAGGACATTGCTATGAGGGTCGGGTTGAGTGTTAACCGTTCTGCTGTGCAGTTGCAGACATGAGAGAGCTTGTAAGCATTGCAATGCAGTTGCTAGGGTGTTCTTGGAGGTTGCTAAGGTACGCAATGTTCTGAGTGGTTGCTAGGATGTAGTTGCAAAGATGACAGTGGCTGTTAGTGAGTTGCAAAGCAGTAGCTAGGGTGTTCTTAGTTGTTGCTAAGTTGGGTTAAGTGGTTGCCAGTAGGGCTGCCCTTATAGTCGACCAAACGTTAGTAGTCGAAAAGAGGCTTAAGCGATTTAAAATTTGAATTCGTCGCAGAAATGAAACTCCACAGGAAGAGAAGTCCCGGCACGGCTAGTCCATGTGGTTATTATGTCGGACTACAAGTGGAAGATAAATTAGTACAGTCCTTACTGCATGACATTTAACATTTCTCTATAAAGACACTTCCACATTCCAGCAATGCATCGAGTCACATGTTACTCTTCCATCAGAACTCGATTTGTGTATGAACGTTACTGGATGCCAGTGATTATAGTTTATAAAATTATAAATATGAATATTTATCGTTCAAAACCGTATCGCTTCGCTTAAGAAGGGCTTTATTAACCCCCTGGGGTTAAAAGTCCTACTTTTATAAAGGATGGATGCACGTTTTTGGGCTTCAAAATTTGGCAGAGCCAGGATATTTTTTAATACAACTCGACTGTGTTTGGCTGAAAGAAGACACCAAGGATGGCTTGAAGGTGAGTAAAGGGTGAACTAGCCCTTTAAATGAATAACTACTGGTCGGCAGGGACGTGGGAACTATTTTGTGAGAGGGGGGGGGGGGGGCGGGATTTCGGGGGCGGGATTTCGGGGGTGTCTGTCGGCATAATGTTTCAATATATTGGTATTAAATGCATTTTCTGAGAATTTATATTTCAAGTTTTTACTGCAAATGTCGAAATTAATCCAGTCAACTTGTTGATTAAAACCATTGATTAAAATAAAAATGAAATACAATTTCTTTTAAAAAAAAACCTAATAAGTCAGAATTATGTCTGACCCATTCCAAAAGTTTTCCTCCTATATGGTGATCAAGCACTGATGGACCGCTCCTTGATCCATCAGTGCCTTCAGTCACCATATCGGAAAACAAAACGTTTTAAACATCAATAAAACATCTCCTGTTAACTAGCAGAGCATTAATTTAGTTCGTTTAAATAAGAGATCTAGTGCTAAAATGTTTTGTTTTTGAAATCAAGAGGAACGCTTGTTGCCGCTGCTGTCAGCTGTATGCATACAGTGTTCTCTGTGGCGCGCAGTCTTCACTGCGCGCACTTAAATCTATCGCCGTTACGGAGACTCTATTCATTCTGGTAAAATCACAAAATAAACGTGTCTTGTGCTTGATATAGACTGTAACCACTGATGGACATATTCTGTTTTGATGAGAGAGAAAAAAAACTGTACCGAGGGCGGATTAGAACCCGCAACCTCTGACACTCTTGGCAAAAGATCTACCTCTAGACCATTGAAACACTCAAATAAACCTTAGCGGATCGATCGATTGATTTATTTACGGGTTGAGCAGAAAGGCTGCACAGTTTGACAAGTTTGTACCCAGCACTTCCGAATGTGTCTCTTCCGAACTGACGCCCGTGCTTAGGTGAATTTAGTTCCAACGTCTATGCTGGTCGGCTAGGAAAATCTTTAGTCTGGGGCAGCACTAGTTGTTAATGAGTTTTCTTTTCTTTTTTTTTTTTTTGCCTAGATATGAATCTAAACACCCCAAAAAGAAAGTCCTGCCATCAGTTACTAACCCTCATGTCGCTCCAAATGTGTGGAACATAAAAGAAGATATTTTTATACAATACAAATCCATGTCACCAGAACTGTTCTTCAGAATATCTTCTTTTTGGTTCGTTGGATGAAATGATGGTGAGTAAATGATGAAAAAAATCTTAATTTTTCGGTGAACAATTCGTTTAAATGCAAGTATAGGTTTTATTTATAGATAAGTCTAATAGCACACCTGTCCTCAACATGCTGCATGATTGAAGGCATCATTCAGGTTTGTAGCACAAATGGTACAGGATGAATAATGTGCCAAAATGTCATACTTAGAGGTTAGAGGTTTGTTGTTGTAGTAATAGCTGCCTTAGCAAGCACCACTAAATGTACTAAGTCACACATCTCACTAACCTCCAGATGCTTTTAGCTCTATCTCTAAAGAATAGGGGTCCATGACTATATCAGTAGAGTCAGTTCTATTTTCTATAGTCTAATGGATGCTCTAGATGTTGTATGTACTGGCAGCATCCAAGAGACATTCTCTGTATCAATATGTCTAAAGTTAAATCTACCGAAAAAAGAAATCTCACATGCACTGCAACTTCACTTCATCCTATCGGCACCCCCACCATCCAACGCTGCGACATCTACAGATGAAAACCCTTGTCTGCGTTAGATGAAGCCTCATCTGGTCAAAAGCAGCATTGCAGTACAGGATGATCTAATTCACACATACCACTGGATAAACCTCCACAGACCAAAAATCGAAATCTAGACAGAGGGTGTGCGTGGAAGCGCGTGTATGTGATGTCATCATGCCCGTTCAGACGTGTGAACAGAACCTCAGCTACGGCACATCTGCAGTGGTTTTGTTGCTGCGTTTCAGTGCGCTCTTACCATACTGGCTGTAGGAGAAGTCTGGCTGTGCTTGGGCGGCTTTGCTCAGGTCCTGAGAGGGAGTCGTTGCCGGGGCAAAACCTAAAGGCCCTGCGCCCGGCGTGGAGGGAGGGGGAGGCATTCCCTGTGCTACAAACTGGTCACCTTGAGGTGTTCCAAAGGTATATCCTATGATGATAAAGACATAAGAAATGTAATGCAGGAATCATTACAATCTTGTTTCAGTTCTTTTAATATCCCATGCATATTTATATTTTATCCAGTTAACTGTCACCGTCCCACAGGTGGGCAGTGGTGGAGGAAGTACTGAATCTCAGTACTTAAGTAAAAGTACAAATACCCAGATAAATATTTACTTTAGTAAAAGTAGAAGTAACACAATGACAACCATACTTAAGTAAAAAGTAAAAAGTACTTTATTTTAAATGTACTTTAAGTATTAAAAGTAAAAGTACTTGCATAACAATTTATTATCTTAATGTCTATTTTCTAATGATTAATAACACATTTAATTCTAACTCATTCAACCTAATAGCCTACTCCTATAATGATGTTCAATAATGATGGAAAAAAATGTCACCATTTCTGAAACAAGCTTGCAATTAGGCAATTATACACATCATGCTTATCCTTACTATATGTTAATAACTATGTTTGGCAGTAAACGAGATTAATTTATGGTGTAATTCTGAACCTCTTGGCTTGCCATAATCCTAACCAAACCAAACGTATATTACACACGGTGTGTTTCCTATGCACGTAAAAACAAATTTTCGCGTATGAGTTGCTGTTGCACGATAAACACACTGCGTGTGAGACGCATTTAGTGTGACCGGGTTGATATACTGTATCTATGGCAACCAAACGTCACTGGTGAGACAAACGTGCAACGAACGGACGGTCAGATTACGTTTTGGCAGGGGAAAAACTGATCAGAAAATGTAACGAAAATGTAACAGAAGTTGTAGAAATGTAGTGGAGTAGAAAGTATAATAATTGCTGCAAAATGTAACGAAGTAAAAGTAAAAAGTAGGCTCTATTTATTGTACTTAAGTAAAGTAAAGATACGTGAAAAATGTACTTAAGTAAAGTAACGAAGTATTTGTACTTCGTTACATTCCACCACTGCAGGTGGGACACTTGCCATTATATTTTTAAAACAATAATATCTTAGAAAAGACCTTAAGTAATATTGACAAATATAAATGTACTATATTTGAAAGCTTACAATCTCTAGTTTCCATATTTGGTGACTGATTTTCAAAATAATTTACACACGAGCCGTAATTTATCAATTTGCAACAAGAATATTTTCATACTCATAAAGCGTGTTTATTTTGTTTTGAAATAGCAGACAAAAAAAAAAGTTAGAAACCTCAGTTTGATTTAATGCCAAGAGTTCAAAAGATAGCATCCATTCAATTATTTTAGAAAAAAAGGTCTGAAAATGTTTTAAATATTACGAAAAAAAAAAATAGATTCACCATTTGTGTTATGGCAATAAGCTATAACGCGCATGCGTGTGCTTTGTATGTGATTCCTAGAGGTTGAATTCATATCAAAATCTGCCAAACTACCCATACTACTTCTGAATAGGATTTCTACTTCATAAATTGTGTGAAATTTGTGAAAATAATGGTTCAGATCACTCAAAACACATATGGAAATGGAGACGCCCTTATATGGGCAGTAATGGAGTCTGGTTGTGCCCTAGTGAAAAAGTTTGGTACTGCGCCCAAACAAAATCTCACTGAAAGCTCTTTTTTTGAGATATCAACCTAAAATTTGAAACACAACTTGTTCAGATTTTTGACTTTGATTTTTCTGCAGTTTTAGAGTAGCCCAGGTTTTGAAAATATATATTTTATATAAAATATGAATAATTAATTTTTTTACATTGTACATTTCTATAAACTCAAACTTCTATAACTTTTTTTCTGTTTCACTTTCCTAATTTATTTCACTTCGAGAAAAATCTGCCAAATGTCTTCTTTAAAACGAGACCAATCTATCAAGTCTATATTCCAAAGCATTCTTGAATTACAACCATTTAAGATTGAAATGAGCATTTCCATGTCTATTCAAAAAAGGGGGGGGTGACAGTTAAGAGGTTAAACAAGAAATATTAATTTGGGGCTAAAATTACTGCAGTATCTAATGATCGACCAGAGCCATCAGGTCACACATAACAACCCTAAAAGGCCTGTTCACCAAGAATGATAACTATAAAGATAACTACAGTATATTAACGACACCAGTTTTATTCTAAGCACTGCTGCAGTTTTGTCTTCTGCTGCGTTAAATGTTCAAGCTCTTTAATCATTTATCAGCTGGGAAAAAAACGTTCTGAAAGTAATTCCAACAAACTATATTGCTACTCTTTTATTTTTAGAACTGTATCTTTACCGTTATCTTTATAGTTATCATTATTGGTGTGAGCGAGTCTTGAAACTAGGGATGCACCATTACCACTTTTTCCAGACGAGACCGATACCAACCAAACCATAGGCTAGTAAATGTTTTAGTTTACACGACAGACTGAAATACCATTTTATTGCATTTTATTTTATTACATAATCGAGCACTATTTAATGATAGGACTTTAGTGATTAGAACTAAAACTTGGTAACCATGTATGAATGCATATTTGTCCTTTTAACTGAACTTAAAACTGGTGGTGGTGCTTAAGATATTGTTGGTCATTCATTGTTTCTGTAAAAAAAAAAGATAATAATAATACTAATAATAACATAGAACGCATAGTACGCACTAAGGATTGATGAGCTACTGGGTTCATGAATATTAGTCACGTTGTCTGGGTACGCTCAAACACAATTGTGTAACGTTAACACAATTCGCTGAAATCAAAACAGGGACGATAATAGATGAGCGCCAGCCAATGAGATAACCGGCTTCTTAAAAGCTGAATAATTCCTTTATTTTGAAAGGAAAAATACAACAAAGAATATCGTTTACATGCAGCGTGTCGATTCTGCGTGGTATGTAAGACTCTCACGCTCTCTCTCTCTTTGCGTATGTGAGAGAAACACTAAAAGCTCTCAGCAAAGCTACTGCAAGTAGGGCTGTGAAATGATTAATCGCATCCAAAATAAAAGTTTGTGTTTACATAATATATGTGGGTGTAGTGTGTATAATTATTTTGTATATATAAATACACACATATGCATGAGTATATTTAAGAAAAAATGTTATTCATATATCAAATAATTATGTGTATGTATAATATTAATTTTGTGTATATAAATATTTAAAAAAGCATATACAGTATATACAAAATAATTCTACACACTACACACACATATATTATGTAAACACAAACTTTTATTTTGGATGCGATTAATTGCGATTAATCGTTTCACACCCCTAACTGCAAGCACTCAGTCAGAGTATTCAGTGAGTAAATAAATAAATAAATATATCATCTAAGAATTTATTAGCCAATGGTTAATGATAGACATTATTTAGTGATAGATCACAATATTCTATTACAATTTTGATTATACAGCAAAAACCACTAGCCGAATTAATGTAAATTTAAAACATTACTAAAGACAACTAAGCAGTCAGTAATAAAATAAGAACAAATAATCAAATTACAAATGAAACAAATAAATACAATAGAAGAAAAAAGGCTAAATTAAATGAACAGCTGTTTTTGTGTTTCTCAGGTAGGCCTAACAGTAGTTTTCAGGCACATAATTTGAATACAGTGATCAAATGTGAAATATTACTGCAAATATCATTATATAAATTAAATACAGATTAATCTTTATAAAGTTACAAATTTGATTCAGTCAAAAGCAGTAATTGCTCTGTCTTCTGTAGCTTGATTAACAGTAAAAAGCACAGCAGCAGGTTTATTAGGCTGCTGTCCCTTTAAGGCCAAAGGCATGGATCCAATATGCATTTTCTTTGTTTATGTTCATTAAAGTGCCCCTATTATGCTATTTTAAAGTTTCCTCGTGTTGTTTTGGAGTATTCTACAACAGAAATCATTTACATACGTCAAAGGTCAATAAACAGTTTAATTTCCTCATAATATACATTGCACATCACCACATTTTCAATAATTCTCAAACGACTCGTCAGATGAATCAATCTCTCTAAATCCCTCCTTTTCGCGAGCTACTCTGCTCTGATTGGCCAGACAGCTCAGTCTGTTGTGATTGGTCTACCACATACAGCGCGTCGAAAACAAATAGCCATAACAACATCCTGAGGCTAGGCTTCCTACACTGTAAACTACACAGACTAACGAACTATGACGTTGATTTACCATATCAATGCGAGCATCACAAGGACAATTCGAGCAGGATGTTTCTGCTGATATGCTAACGTTACTCAGTTTGCTACCTCACCATTAGCATTAACAAGTGTATGTCCATCAACAAACCGATTACTCATTTGTACATATTTATTTATTGAGTATTTTTCTAATAAATTGCAGTGAACACATGTAACTGTATCATGTTGCATGTGTACATTAGCTCTAGAGTGCATGACTGATGTAACATAAACGTTGGTAAAACCAATCTTGCTCCATAATCTTTCCTCCAAGTAGTGAGAACGACAGACAATCTGCATTAATAGACACAGTTTTAGGTAATAGTGGCCCACAGCTGCTTAGCAGAAGTATTTCAGTAAGACATGGATAACATAAGTTAGCCATTAGCCATTAGCAGGAGATCTACAGAATATCAAACTCATAACGAAGTATTTGGAACACATTCAAGAGCGTTTGTGAATCCTGCATTTAACTCAGAGATTTAAGAAGCAGTCGTCAGTAAAATAAAGGGAACACAGCAAAAGTTTAGGATTACACTGCTGGGATATTGTGGTAAAGATTAAAGGGGATATTGCAGGTTTGAGGACCCAACGAGTCAATGTGTAGAAAAATAATGTAGGAACTAGATTTTCTTTAAAATATACTTGTAAATACACTACAGAAGCTTCTGGAGTCGTTTTTGTGGGAAAACTTTACTTCCTCATCTGGCGTGGCGGCGTGACGTAACAGGCGGGAGAGCGGTTGATTCAAGCAACAGGAAAACATTGAATCGCAATGACATTTCGGACGCTGAGGAAATACTCACTCGTATCGTATGACGGACTACAGCCATACAATTATGAGCCTGCTATGCTGCCAAGAGAGCAGGACAGGCCAGGATAATGTTAGACAGAACAACGGTCAGAGACACATTGAGTTGTGGTGTGAGGAGAACCAGTGGAGAAGAGGACAGGTGTCTTTTGGTGAGAGAGACCAGTGTTAGCTTATAGATATATACATGTTCGCTAACGATATACACTGTGCTCAGAATATTGTACAGATTATTACCATTGTATATCAGGCCCAGTGTTGGGTGTAACTAATTACTAAGTAATTAGTTACTGTAATTTAATTACTTTTCCCTTGAAAATGTAAAGTAAGGGATTACTCTTCATTTATCTGTAATTTAATTACAGTTACTTCTGATGTAATTGAGGTATATAATGTGTATAGATGTCTAAATCTTACGACCGCACTCGTACAAATTCGTATGAATTATTGTAAAATATGTATGAAAAAAGTGTGAAATGTCATGAGATCAGACATAAAACAATAGTGGGTTTAACATCAAAATGTATTGTCTGATGCTAAAAAGTATGTTTTTATAATGTAACCTTCTCCTCCGTGGTCAGTTTAAGGATAATTCGTGCAATTTTATAGTATTTATTTGAAACAATTAAAACAGATTCATGTCTATCATTGTATTATTCAGCTGGTTGAGATTGATATGGGATTTTGAAAGTAATTAGTAATTAAAAGTAATTAAATACTTTTTAGAGGGAGTAATTAGTACAGTAATCTAATTACACTGTTGAAGAGGTAATTAGTAACTAGTAATTAATTACTTTTTTAGAGTAACTTACCCAACACTGATCAGGCCAGCAGACATGAGTATGTTTAGTATATATACTATTAAAAGGATAAAAACTATACTTGAGTATTTTTGTTTTATACCATGGTCTGGGTGAATACTCGATTCTGATTGGCTGCAGGGTGTCCGTTAAAAAGTGATAGAGGACACCTAGTAAAGTAGTTCTGCATGGTAAAACTGCCTGTTTACCATTCGAAATGAATAAATAAATGCGCTGCCCACAACAGCTGTGAGTAACCATAGCAACAGGCAGTCAAAGTATCCGTTAACAATTTGCTCTATCAAAACAAACATCTAACGTTAGTTAGATATTACATAGCCTACTAATACAACAATGAGCGACTTCGTAATTTCTTTTAACATTTATGGAGAATATGACAACTTTGACGACTGGGATGCTGCTGAAGAAAGAAAAAATTTAAATAAAACGGAGAAACGTGGCAAAGAAAATTACACCGCTGCTGCCTGAATGAGACCCTGCGGGAGTTTTATGCAGCAGTCCAGACAACCAAGGCAGGAGGAGAGTACAGCGTTTCAAGCCTAAGAAGCCTGTTTGATTAATTGTTTTATGCGTAGTTAAAAAAAAATAAATAACCATGCCTACCTTTGTGTTTCATGAAAAAAAAAATGCATTTTTAAACCTGAAGGGTAAGCTGAGCGGACTATAAATATCTCCGGTTGCTAAATAAACCAGGCGAGTTATTATTTGTAAAAACTTGATTTAGCCTAATTAAAATATAAACTAGCAGCTAATGCTTTAAAAATGTTTTATTTGGCAAGTGACCATGGTATAAGCGGGTTAATGCCCTTCGAGGTGTCCATTGTCAGGTTTTAATGGACTTCGGCGGAGGCAACGGTCCTCCGCTGTGCGTCGGCCGGTTCACGCCTCGCCGTCGTCCATTAAAACCTGACAATGGACACCTCGTCGGGCATTAACCCTTACTTGTACTAAAAACATACTCAAGTACATACAGAAAATTAAAGATTTGAATATTTAAACAATAGGGGTTATTTTGTTTTTCAATTAATATTCTTGCTTCGGTATCCCATGTTGAACTCCATCATATCGCCGGGATGATAATCCTCCGATCTGAAGTAAACGCTAAACATGACCGCGTTTCTCGAAGCCGATGCGAAAGAGAAATCCCATCTCTTCACCTGCACAAACCAGTTTTTGCAACCTCCACAAACACAATAATTTACCATGATGATGATAAATTAGGCAAATTACCAATTTATATATGTCATTTATAATCTCACTGCATTTATAATTATAGTACTAGATCTAGTGAAAAACTGCTTTTAAAGGTTCCTAGAGTGTGTTCAGAGCTTGGTAAAACTTTTTTCTTTCTATGCCCCTTGGTTATGGAATGAGCTGCAGAGTATAATAAAGATAAAAACTCTTCCCCCTTTAAACGTTTAAAGGAAAATTTAAAGAAAATGTGTGCATGTTTTGTAAAGTAACTTTTGTTTATTTTATGAGCGCTGGGTAAAATTTTATGTAAGATTGTGTTTTATGTCTGTATTGTAATATATGTGAAACTTTTTTGTGCTGCCATTTTGGCCAGGACTCCCTGGAAGAGGAGATTTCTATCTCAATGGGACTATCCTGGTCAAATAAAGGATAAATAAATAAATAAAATAAAAAATTGAAATACAAAAACTCCCGAAAACACACTGACTGACGACCGCTCTCACTGAATATCAGCCTACTCCGCACTGAGCCGAGGCTGAGGCTCCCTGTAGTGACGGGAAATGACGCAATGTTTTCACGAGCAGTCAAAGAAACACTCACTTTCTCTATTAAATGAGTGCCCATATGTCGTTTTAAAACATTTTAAATCCTGCATTAACTTTTCATATGGTATTTTCATACAAGGTTATATATTCATTTAGATTTTTACCTGCAATATGCTCTTTAATTTTTAAACCTTGGGCAGTGAAAAAAAAAACTGGCTTTAGCCTACCTTCACATTGTATGGCAATATGTGGGCGGGTAATAAGCTAATGTTTCGTCTTGACATCATGACGAAACGGAACGGCTTATGACTTAATCGTTTGAAAAACGATTCATTTCATTGACTCAGTCGACTCTTCCTTTTGATAGACAATAACATTATATACGGTGCACTTTCAGATTTTTTCACACTACAAAATCCATAATAGGGGCCCTTTAAGATATAACACACTATGTTTACCAGGATACTCGCCAAGACAGACGTATGTAAGACGCATTTACATCATTTTGTGTGAATTTGTCCAATCAAGCACAAGATGTGAAAGAAAATTCCAATTAATTTGCGCACTGTCTAGATGCGGTTTTCTGGGCACACGCTTTGGATGTTTGCGTTTATGAAACTTAATGACCTGCAAACTTTCTTAACAACATAGGGAACGACTTGTTATACATAAATCACAAAGCAATTAATGTTTTACTTACATATACGATTTAGTTTTAATCCAAATGACACGTGTGCTGAGTGAGCAATCAGCAATCAAGAGCATTCAACACATTCTCTCTCACCAGTTAAATTTAGTAATACATGCCTCATTTTACTTTCTTTGCCATTGACATATCCAACCGAACTACAAACTTTCCACTGATGTCTGTGACCGAATACAAGTAAATGAGCACGGTAGATACTGGTATCGGTGCATCCCAACTTAGTACTGTAAAAATGGAGATCTTTCACCTACCAAACTGAGGTTGTGCACTAAAGCCCTGTTGGGGGTATCCCTGAGGTGCCCCAAATCCTCCTGTAGGTGCCGCTGCAACTAGAAATGCATTGAATGGAGAAGGAGGTTGTGCGGGTGCCCCACGGCCAGCAGATAAAGGAGGTCCATACCCACCTGAAACAGACACATTTCACAGTTAAGTCCTATTTACATCAAGTCCAACTGAACGACATGCAAGTGTAACATATTTTTCTTTTATAGAACTATTTTTCCACACCATCTATGCACACAAAATACCAATCTCTCATAATTTGCTGAAAAATGTTTAGAGAATCATAATTATAAATCTATTAAATACACATATACTGTGCGTGCGTGTGTGTGTGTATAGTAACACTTAAAAGTAAGGTTTCATTAGTTAACTACATTAGTTGACACGCACTAATGAACTGCATTATTAAAATCAGTTGTATTTAACATTAGTCAATGCACTGTGAAGTAACAAACAAACAATGAATGACTGTATTTTTATTAACGAACATTAAAAACAAATACAGTAACAAATGTATTGCTCATTGTTAGTTCATGTTAGTTAATACACTAACTAATGTTAACAAATGAGATCTTTTTGTAAAGCGTTACCATGTATGAACTGTTCAAAAGTTTAGGGTCAGTAAGATTTTTTATTTTTTTTTAAATTAATGTTTATAACAGTTCTTGATGTTTGCTGATGATACTAATATCTTTTACTCTGGAAATAATCTGTCAGAAATTACAGAAAATATAAGCTTAGAAAATGGTAAAAATTAAGGAATGGTTTGACAAAAATAAATTATGTTTAAATTGGGAGAAAACTAAATATATGATTTTTGGTAATCGTAAAAAGAATGAAAATGTAAGAATAGTAATTGAAGGAACTGATATTGAACGAGTTAATGAGATAAAATTCTTAGGTGTTATTTATTTAGAATTAAATTCTGGACTTCTAAAATTCAAAGATTTGGTTGATTTAAAGATTTTGATTTGTATGTGGAAAGCAAAGCAGAGAGTTCTGCCTATGGACTTACAAAATGTAATGTATTCGCTCTCGTATCAGAGGAGGATAGCCATAGAATGCAATATCATTTCAAAACTCTTTTTGCACGTACTACACAAAAACAGATGTGTTTGTCTATTTACGGAGTTAAACTTTGGAACACATTGGACTACGAACTGAAGTGTTGCAAAAATGTGTGTAAATTTAAGAATTTGTATAAGAAAAAAATACAGGAATGTTACAAGGAAAATGAAGATAATTAAGTGTATAAACAGGTATTACTGAAAATGATTACTGAAAATGTTTGGTGATTGAGGTGAGGATTGGGGTTGATCCATTCATAAAGCAGCCGTTTTTGTCTTCTGTTTCTTTTACTGTGCACAAATAGGGACAGATATTACAATATTTTTTCTTCTTCCTGTTCCTTTTTTTTCGTTCATGGAAATGAAGTAATATGTTGTAAATAAATAAATTTAGCAAGTTTTAAATAGATCAAAAGTGACAGTAAAAATGTGTAATGTTACAAAATATATAAATTCTTGTCAAAATCTATTTATTAAAAATCCTGGAAAAAAATGTATCACAGTTTTCATAAAAATATTGAACAGCACATTTTTTTTCAAATTTGATAATAATAACAATAAATCTTTCTTGAGTACCAAATCAGCATATTCTGAATCTGAAGACTGGACTGAAAATTAAGCTTTGACATCACAGGAATAAATGACATTTTTAAAATATATTAAAATTACTACTTTCAAAACTATTTATTATATTTATTTATAGGTCTTACTGAGCCCAAACAAGTTCGAATAATATATTGTAATTAATGTAATATAATAGGAGTTGATGTGAATAGGACTATTAGAGATACATACGAAGAGTTCAGATGCAAAAGCCTCTAAGTGCCATTTGAAATTTTCTTCTAGAATGATCATTTTTATCAAGCTTATATATTTAAGTTCAGTGATTTCACCTAAATGGCAATGATAATTACCTATTAATTGTTATTTAAGTGAAATTACTGAACTTAAATATACAAGTTTGATGAAAATCATCATTAAAGAAGAAAATTTCAAATGGCATTTAGAGGCTTTTGCATCTGAACTCTTCATATACAGTCAAAAATCACTGAATTAACTAATATAACCATATCAAACTGCAATAATAAAACAGAACATACCAATAGGTTGTCCTGTAGTAACCCAAACACCTGGAACAAAAAACACATTTTAACTTCCATCCACCAGACCATGAAACTACTTTTAAATTCAAAACAGAAAAATGTGAGCGAAACCAGAATGTGTTCAATTAAAGTGTTGCATGTGTGTATTCAAGCCAGGCAGAGCAGGCTTATTTTGGGCGAGATCTACATGAAAACATTCCCTCCCGCACAGTGGACAAACCCAGTGTGGTTTAGCCAGATGGCGCAAACAGCGCAAGCTGACCTAAAGCAAAGCATGACTGACACCAGTAGGCTCTTAGTATCATTTTTCAGGTCGGGACGTGTTACGATCCTGCTGCGTTCTGGCCTATCGTGTCACTCACCCTGAGGCCCGTAGCTCTGCTGCCAGCTCGGAGCCGGTTGTGCTGCCCAGCCATTGGCTGCGCTTAAGATGGCTCGGGGCCCCCACTGATTGGCTCCCAGCTGACCAGGGGCGGGAACTTTGCTGTCTCGTGGTTCCGCCTTCTTCACTTCAACCTGCACAAAGGACAAGAGGTCGTAACTAGCAAGAGGAGAATTAACATACTGCCTACTTCCCCCACTCACCTATCAGAAACTTTAGCCCTCACCTCAGAAAAGATACGCTTACTTAGGCCAAATACATGAGCATAGTCCAGATGGAATGGAATATACTTGGTCTTGACTATTTGATAACTTTTTAACCAATGTTTCTGAGGTACTTGGGTATGAAAGGGACATTTAGGCCCCAACTAAAACTCTATAGATCATATCAGGCAGATGACTTCTGCTTAATCGTGTCAATAAATATTTATTTTTCACGACCACAGACGTATCTCAGAAACACCGTCCCAGTACGTTTCTTATATCTCAGCTGTTTTAAGTAGTTATAAACTGCTGATAGAAATGAAGACTTACCTCCCCCCCTGGCTAATGCTTAAGAATCTCAGTTTAGATACGACAATAGAAATATAAGGATCAGTGATGTTTCATTATCTAACTGTACCAAATACTTAACATGCAAATATTAAAAATGGAGAGACAAAAGTCTAACCAGAGAGGAATCTTCATACTGTGTCAAATATGAAATTAAAATGAATAGATTTTCACATTTTCTGAAGAAAATTAGAGGGTATTGACCCTTGCTTATGATGCTACAGTAGGTTGACGTGAGTAGTTAGGCGAGTGGTTTTTTAACGCACGTCTATGTTGTTTCTTAATGACCCAAGTCAAAAGAGCCCACCCTATAAGACCCTACAATATTCTTGTCTCTAGATACGTGTTGTGACTCTCCTTTAAAGCTACACTGTGTGATTTTTACCCCCATCTAGCGGTGAAAAGGTATATAACCATCGAGTGAATATTAGTTTCTGTTCCTCTCAATTCCGATTTCGTTTTAACTCCTACGGTGGCCAATGTAGTCAAAGATTAACATGGCTTCCAGTTCGACCTCGTCCATGAGTGTTAACTCAATCGTAAACGCGAAAGGCGAAGCTTGAATTAACGGGTATGTCCCTCTTTGGCTAATGTACTTTCAAGATGAAGGGGCAACATGGCGACCGACATTAGAACCCCTTACCCGTAGGTATTTTCAATGGCGTATTATACACTCACGAGAATACTTTATTACTATACATTAATGAGCACATATATTTTTGAAAGAACTAAGTGTTTTTAGCTAAGAATACACTAAAAGAGTTACACAGTGTAGCTTTAACTCCCACCACTGACTGAATTTTCTGGCTAGCTGTTTTTTCACTGTTATACGGAAGAGGGCTCAATCCATCGGTTGTTGATTGGATGGTGTCAGCATACGTCAAAGAGAAGTCTGTTGTTTCTCCAGAAGGTTGAGTTATGATATTGTGATTATGAAAAATGGGTTACACTTTATTTTAAGGTGTCATTGTTACACTGTAATTATACATTTAAGTACTGAGAAATATTAAGTAACTTCATGTACTTACTACATCATTTATAGTTATTACTATAGTAACTACATGTAACAATGGCACTGTAAAATAAAGTGTTACCATGTATATCGCCAAAATAAATACATCAAGTACAAACTGAAAAGTGCATGGATATATTGTCCACAGTACGAACAATAAGATGCATTTGGAAAATAGATAAGGGCCAATTTTCATTTCATTACGACTTTAATATAAATGTATAATCTGTCAGGTGAAAATCTTAAATCCAATCGCAAAAAAAAAAAAAAAAACGATCTGATTTAAGCAGAATAGAGGATTTCAGATTTGCTTTTCAGATGCTAGCCTTAGCAATTACCACTAATTATATAATTAGCCAATTAAGCCAATGACATTCTATGACCTGCCACTCGATTAAAAAATGGACAAACACACAGAGGGAAGTTTCATTCCAGTTAAAGTGGAAATCCAGAAATAGACTTGAGACTCTAAAGGGGGTGAGTTATTGGGGTCACCTTGCATCAAGAGCGAGAGGCGATATTTTTCCGTTGGAAAGCAGCATAAACGTAACGACTCTCTTTTCGTCTCTCTCCTCCTCTCTCACTGTCGACCTAATTAGGTATCAGTTTGAGCGAGTGGTCTGCAATCCTCGAATCGGCAACATGCCCCCCCCCCCATTCCCGCGGGCATCACCGCTCAGAGTGATGGGAGGCCTCGCGCAAGTCTTCACGTCCAACAGTAGAGCTGGGATTTGGTACACAGTTTGATATGCTCCAGTTTCTAATTTTATAACATATAGCCCCCCCCCCCCCCCCCTAAACCCCCAATGAAATAATGTCATGTGAAGAACAATAACCCAGGTACCGTAGCACCTGATTCCTTCAGGAACATAAACCCAAGTCAAGGAGAGCGTAAGCAGGCGAGAACAAACTCAATGTAGGACAGAAACTACGGAGCTATTCTGGAGTCTTGAGCAAAACTTGCTGGAAGTGGTTTTTCACTTTAAATCAGCACAGTGCAGCCATGACAGAGCAAGGAAATGCCTCGAGAGACCAAACGCAGAGAGTCCGAGGCAGACCCACGTGATTGTCTCTGAATAAATGAGACTATTAGTCCAAATATGTGAAAAATGCTAGTGTTATATTTTCAGAACGCAGATCAACTTCCTTAAAGCCACCGTGCTGGGAGTGATACTTTACTAAGTCGAGCTGGTGAGGTGAGATAACACGTCATCCGACTTGTTCAGTCTTGCGCTATCCGTCGAAACAGACTAATACACCTAGGTATCAGACAAAAACCTTACACTGGAGAGACTTTTTCTACCCGCCCAAAGCCCATTTGGAGTAGATTAACAGACACAGTATGGAGATTCAAACATTGAGGTCACTTCATTGAGATTTCTCTTTGCCTTATGAGATAATACAGAACTCAAATAGTAAGTGACCTGACAGTATTAACCTGAATAAAAGAAAAAGGAAAAGAAAAAAAAGGAAACTAACCAGTTCTTTAGGTGAGTGCTGATATAATAATGCTATAAAGTTCCCATAGCATATATATGTATATTGTAACAAAGTATACTAACAAATGAATACTTTAATATGGTACATTTAGGGTACAAACCCTAAGTTTGTCACTTTTATACAGCATTACAGCACCTAAAGGAGAGGTCCAAATGAACCAAACCTTGGGCGACTAACATGGACAGAGATTATACACGTTTGCAAAACGTATCCATCGTGTTCGAAAAAACTCCCTTAGGTGTTAAACGTCAATTCTATAACTTTTAATTTGCGCATGTTTGGTCGCCCAAGCTTTAGTTTCTGTTGTAGGGGAAAATAAAACTACAACTACACACTTTTTTGCCCATGATGTCGTGAAAATGCATGTTGACAGCCTGGTCCACTGATTGTTCGGCCTCGAAAGTAATAAATCCAAAACCTAGCCAACGACCAAAAGTCAACAGAGCAGCAGGGTGTTGGGACAGAACAGCTAGAAGAACATAAGAGGGATGGGGTGGGGGGTACCTAAGGTTCGGATGACATCACGGCCCGAGTCACCAGGAAAGATCGCAGGTGGAGGCCAAAAGGACAGAATTGTTATGTATTATTCTGTTCCCTTCAATACTTTAAACCCTGGACATATTTAATGATTAACAGCAGAGGAAGGCATTCGATAACTGAAGCCGGGTCTTATGCAACCTCAACGTTACTGACGACAGATCTTTGTCAAGTGTTGGGCTTGAATTATATATTTTTTACGTTTTTACGTAGTTTCATCCGAACCTCATTTTCATCACCACCCCAATCTTACACAACAAATGCGAGCAGCAACCACAATTATCAATGCATAACAAGAAGAATGATCATTACAACTACAGGTTTTTTTACTGGTTTTCTCGAAGCTTCCCAAAATGCCTCAGTACTTTGGGCAAACCAAGAGAACATAGATTGTAACAAAAGCACCACAAGGATATAAGGATATTTGTGAAACATTTAATGCAGCCTCGTTTCTCGTGTGGTGTAAGCCCAGTTAATGCTCAATTTCCAAGATCTACTCGGAGGCTTGGGGACAGTAAAAAAAAAGCAACTGCGTGCACCCACGCAGTTGCAGGGGTCACGCAGGCAAAACTATCAAAGTGGGCCGCCGAATCGGAGCGCCATTCCAAGGTCACTTAGGCGATAAGACAGAGCACAATCCTCCAGCAGCAGCTGAGTTTAGCTGCGCCAGATCCACCAGTGTGAACTAGTTTCTGTCAGATCAGATAACTGTGGCAGAACAGGGCTGCGAGAATCTCCACTTTGGGATCTAACCTGATTCTGATTGCACGTCCTTTGAGACTGAAGAGATCTGAGAATTCGTACACTATTTGGAGCAGAACCATCCGTCTAAATGAGGACTAAATATACCCAACCTGCCCTTCATCATCAGGCCTGGTTTCATTAAAGAAGAAAGTTGCCAGTGATAGAGGCTTTTACAAGTTATTTCAAAGCGTTCTTGCCTGTTACAGACTATCAAAATTGACAAGTCGTTGGATTGTTTAGGGCCCCGCTTAGGGGCTGTTCAACACAGGACACATTCTTGTGTTTTTAAAAGTTATTCACCTTTTTGAATTTGACAGTGTTGTAAAAATGTAGTTTTTAAAGTTCTTAAATGCCTTAAGTGGGATGAATTAAGAGACAAAACTTCACAAAGAGTGCTGGATGCTAATTTGCACTGCTGACGCCCAAAAACTAGTCATTGATGGTTGCTGGATGATAAGTCGACCATCTTGGCCCATTGCTATAGCAGTCAAGAACAATAAGGAGATGCATCCATAAAGCTACTGAGAACACAAACCTGTCTTTCTGCTTTTAACTGCTAGACAGGGTGTAATTATGCTATTAAGAAGAGCAAAGCGCAAACAGAGAACATCTGCCACACTGTACACACACTGCATCTCTCAATAGGAAGTGTTTTATGCAGTATCAATGAAGAGAAAGCAATGTGTGAACTGCCTGAGGATAAGCCACTGCCTTTAGCTGGGCACAAACTGAAGCATTAACTGTGTTTACACCAGAGAAACAGGCATGAGTGTGTTTCACACCAGGCCTTAATCTGTGTGGTGCCACTATCTGTACTGTATCCTACAAGAAAGAACAGACATATCTCAGGAAAAACGTTAATGCATTCAAACACTTGACAAGGAAAACAGGGACATTAAAGAAAGATAGAAAGGGCTTACTTAAATGTACTACTTTGCAATAAACACTCATTTCGTAGATCAATCAAATGTAAATGTTAATAAAAAAAAACTTAATTAAATGTCTATAGGTTAATAGAAATTGATTGGAAATTCAGTAGGTCAACTACAAATGTTCACATGACAAACTATTCCATCCATACCCAACGAGAGTGAAAGGTGAAAAGCGTTTGAAGTTTAAACAGTAAAAGCAGAGCAAACTATTTTCTGGAAGACATGGAAGGACATGGTTTAAATGAAACTTTTACAATGAAAATCTTGTTCTTTTTATCCATTCAGTCGTACTGATGGCTTTGTTTCACTTTGGTTCTTCAGCTAGACCGGGTCATGGCCACAGTCTGTTTTCAATTATAATAAAACAGTGAGAATCATATCTGAAAGATGTCAGCCATAATGCACTACAATTTCAAATTTTACAGTGGTATAGTTCACGCAAAACTTAAAATGATCTACTCTTTGACCTGTTATTTACTTTCCCATGGAACATAAAATGGATTTTTTACAAATATATATATTTGCAGAGCTCTATTCAATACAAGAGTAGTGCCCAAATCGGTCAAGCTCCAAAAAGATTTTAACAGGTTTAACCAAAAGTATCACAGAATGATCCCATGTGACATGTATCGTGTATCCATGTGTTCTGGGCGTATACGATAGGGTTTGGTGATGTATTATCAAATAGCAGTTGGCGAGCACTCCAAGAAAAAACACACAAGTTGTGAGAAATCAAGATTATTAAATACGCGACATGAAATACAACACCAAGAAATCCGAAAAAAGTATCAGTATATTTTTTGGAGAGTTGAATTTCTCCAGACCGGTCTGATAACAGTCCAAATGACAGTTGTGACAGATGTGAACGCCATAACTTCTTTTTACGACGAGCACAATAGATAAATTCACCTCAGAAAAGAAGGTACATAGGTTGTATTTCATGTCGCAGGTTTTTTTTTATCTTGTTTTCTCACAACTTGTGTGCTTTTCCTGGATGAGTTAGAGTCACACGAACACACGTTGCATAGCCTTGCCCTGAAGACCAATGGCCAAGATCAGGATATTTGTTAAATAGTACAGTAAACTTCAGTTCGTATTTTACCAAAACCTTTCATATAAACCCAGGATGCTTGGAATATATGACACGTGTAGCATCGGATCATTTTGTGATACTTCCGTGTCGCTTTCTTTAAAAAGCTTGATGCTGATCGCTATTCGCTGCCATTATATGGACATGGGGAAGCAGGACATTTTTTTGGTCCAAAAAAGACAGAAGGGCATACGGCATTAAAACAACACCAGGGTGAGTAAATGTTGACTTAATTTTCATTTTAGGGCGAACTATTCTCTTTAAAGGTACAGCGAGTCCCTTGTTGTTTTTATTAAGAAGCAGTGTCGTTATAGGTTCCAAGTCTTTTGAACAGATTCAAATTGAAATTGTTATTCACTAATGAATATCTTGCATTTAGCGAGCATCTATTCAAAAATAGCGAATCACATTCAGTTACCACACACAAAAGTGACGGTTTCAAAATGTCTCCTTTTGTGTTCCACAGAAGAACAAAAAACAGGCAAACAAGTCGGAATACATTTTTGGATGACCTACTCCTTTAGGAAAAGCAGATGTGCAAGAAGCTGAACTGCACATGTTTGATGCAAATGTTTGCGTGTCATGTGGATGCTGCTGATTTGCCTTGCCACCATGCAAGAGTTGAGACACACCAAACCAAGCATCGAACACATGAGAGCAATGGATGTCCTGCGTGATGTTCTCTTCTCTTTGGGTGGGAATAGTTTGTCTTGCGCATGAGGTGAGAGAGAGACTGAATGGGAGCAAATATGAACGTGTGGTTTACCTCGAGGCCTCTGTTTCTCTGCGTCATAGATCATTACCACCTCTGTGACCTTCAAAAGGGAGAACAGAACCAGTGAAGGACGAAACGGAGATAAAAAAAGGCATCATTTAGAAAACAGTGGGGCCATAGGCGTGTACAAATTTTGAAATTCATGAATTCAAAATCGAATTGTAAAGAAATGACATGATTTTGCACTATTTCTAGTAATAAATCAAATAAGCAAGTTCATGACCATGTGACCACCATTTTTGGTGCAACATTCTTATGAAATTTATCTAGTTATTAATAATGCCCTATGAGTGTCACAGACTGATTAAAGAAAAAAAAATGGTACATTTCTGTATCTGTGTCCATCTCACCACTCCAAATCTGTTGAAATAATCCCTGAGTTCAGCTTCACCGCAATTATGAGGAATTCCACCCACAAATATCTTCTTAGATTTATTGCTGTCGCTTTTGCCTCCTTTCTAAAACACACACACAAAAAAAGAGAATATTTAGACTTTTTTTTAGAGTAAGGCAAGGACTGGAGATGACTGTAAATAAACTTTAGTTTTCAGACTCTAATGAACAAACTTGGATTTAGAAAACACATTTAATGTGGCTTTGCATTACAGTTCTCACCCAGCCGTCTTTTGCTCGAGTCTTCTCTGGCTGCATACCTCTAGGCGTACAAGGCTTTGGGTCGATCTGTGAGAATAAACAGATAACATTTATTCAAACCAGCATGCCACGAGAACAGAGGTTTTTGACTTTGGATGTCTTTAAATGAGCATTTATATGTGATGCAGTTATCATCATGATTGGACAAAATAGAATTATCAGTCCTCACATTTCTTCCATCCAGGTTATGAGGTTTGGTGTCCAGGACGGTCCGTACGCAGTTGGGGTCTTTAAACTTCACAAAGCCGAAGCCCCTGGACTGATTTGTGCTTTTGTCTTTCATGATGACGCAATCCACAACCTCTCCATACTGAGAAAAGTAGTTTCGCAAAGTCTCTAAAAAACACAGAAAGGAATAAGGTGCATTTTAGTACATTTAGATCAGTAGATCTGATCTGGTTTGTATAGTTAGGATAGCAAAAAAAGACTTAACTGTAAAAAGAGAGGAAAAACCTATCCTATCCTTGTGTCCAATGATCAAACTTTGGTTCATCTGTAAAATGGCAGAGGTGAGCCATCTGGTTTGGCTCACCTATGGAATTATGTACAATAACTACATTGCTGTTCAAAAGTTTGGGGTAGGTAAGGTTTTAAAAGTATAATTTGTTTTGTATCAAAAATACAGTAAAAACTGAAGTGAAGTTGAAGAATATTTAAGTGCAATATTATCATAATTAATTATCTCTGTATAGTCTGTCTCTATTTAATTTAATGTAATGTATTTCTGTGCAGAACTTTCAGTATCATCACTCACATACTCTGGACAATATAAAATATAACACATATTTTGGGTTGTTTTGTTTGCTACATAATTCCATACATGTTCTTTCATAGCTTTGATGTCTTCATGATGTCTTCAGTATTTTTTTCGTATATATATATATATATATATATATATATTAGGGCTGTCACGATATCACGATTAATCGTATCCAAAATAAAAGTTTGTGTTTACAATAATATATATTGGTGCAATGTGTATAATTATTTTTTATAGATAAATACACACACATGCTTGTATATATTTAAGAAATATTTTCAGGTATATACTGTTTATAGATTTATATAGATTTATATTATTATATATTATATTATTATAAAATATTTTTTTCTTAAATGTATGCATGTGTGAGTATTTATATATATATATATATATATATATATATATATATATATATATACAAAATAATTATACACAGTGCAATCCACATATATTATGTAAAAACAAACTTTTATTTTGGATGCGATTAATCATTTGACAATTATATTTTACAATATTTTAAAATATATAGTATCAGTCAAAGGTTTGATTTTCCAAAACTGTACATTAATACTGAAGACATCAAAACTATTAAAGAGCACATATGGAATTATGTAGTAAACAACAAAACCCAAAATATGTTTTATTTTTATTTTAGATTGTCCAGAGTACCTACATTTTAGACTTGAGTGATGATACTGAAAGTTCTGCACAGGAATACGCTACATTAAATTAAATAGAGACAGAATATACAGATATAATAAATCATGATAATATTTCACTTAATTATTCTTCAACTTCAATTCAAATTGGCTGTTTTAATGTATTTTTGATACAAAAAAGATTTTTTACCTTACCTACCCCCAAACTTTAAAACAGCAATGTAGGAATTATAAGCTGCAGTACATATCTCAGTCAAGCAAAATGATCTGTAAAGTGTATGCGAGTAATGTATTCTTGAAAGCTCTTCCGCACATAATCATAAATCTTATACAGCTTTCAGTCCAGTGATAGTAGATGTCCTAAAGTAGGGCTGTGTGATTGATCATAATTGATTTTTGATTTCAGCTTCCAACAAATATGAAAACAAGATAATTGAGGTGAAACAATTACTGTGCCGCTGCCACATTCAGCGGTGCGCTTTCGTTCCCACGAAGCCAACCTTAACATCCAAATATGCTGAATAAGAGTGTTGTAAAATGCAGTCTACTGTTCTTAAACTGCGGGACGTGCTTAGTATTAAACGGTTTCATTAAAAGCGCATTAAAGGGATAGTTCACTTTGAAATAAATTTTTGATATGTTACCTCAAGGGCATCCAAGATGTAGGTGTCTTTGTTTCCGCAGTATTTTCAATTTTGATATTTTTAGGTCAAACCGTTCTTGTCTGTCAGTCATATAATGGAGGTCTATGGTCACGTCCTCAAAGAGCATGCACAGAGAAGTCCAAATTAAACATGATTTAATGACTCGTAAATGTAAGTACACAATGATGGCCTAAGACACGAAACGAGCGGTTTGTGTGAGAAAACGAACAGCATTTATATCGTTTTTACCTCTTGTAACCACAGCCACGTCCAACTGATCTGAAGGCGCATATTTAACATATTTAGATATATCGAAATCATCTTCCGTTGCGATTTCCTGTATATCTAAATATGTTTAGATCTTCACAGTGAAAGGTAAAACTTCAAATCTCTGTGTAAACAATGAGTGACGTACATGCGAGAAATCACGCAGACCGAAGCACCCGTGCCTTCAGATCAGTTGAACGTGGTTGTGGTTACAAGAGGTAAAAACGATATAAATACTGTTCGTTTTCTCACACAAACCGCTCATTTCGTGTCTTAGGCCATCAATGTGTACTTACATTTACGAGTCATTAAATCATGTTTAATTTGGACTTCTCTGTGCATGCTCTTTGAGGTGGTGACCATAGACCTCCATTATATGACTGACAGACAAGAACGGTTTGACCTAAAAATATCAAAATTGAAAATACAGTGGAAACAAAGACACCTACATCTTGGATGCCCTTGAGGCAACCTAAAACATATCAAAAATTATTTTCAAAGTGAACTATTCTTTTAAGCCATGAAAGAAACTGAACACGCATTAGCAAAGTAAACTGTGGGCTTCGGATTTGCGCCAAAAACGCTAAACTCAAAAAATGTAAAAACGACTTTTTTCTAAGTATCCTCGTAAACACAGTAGATTATGTCTATAGTGACATAGACAGTTATGTTGAGAAAGAAAACACGTGTATAACAGAATATTGCATCCGTGTGATCGGTCTTAAAGTGACAGCAGCCCAATATTACTGCTTTAGTGTAATATAATATGTAATATGCTTTAGTGTCGTTGATGTTAATCAAACAACAAAAGACAAAGATAAAATCGCTCACTGCTTTTAAATGGATAACTTTTGTAGCTTCAATAAGGCTTAGACTATATTTAATGTATACAGCAGTGTTATTTTAAATTTGATTAGTCAGTTTCTGTTGTAGGCTATTACTTATACATGAATACCCCTGTTTGTACATCTTCCTAAAAAACTTACGCAAGGTTTATTTTATTTGCATTTTCCTTTTGCTGTCTTTATTTGTCAATTTTATTTGTAATTAGTTTCTTTGTTCTTATTGTATTGTGGACTGTTTACTTGTCGTCTGTTTTGAGGACCTTTTACTTCGCTACATTAGTTAACTTAGAATTAATTTTTGCTGAAGTAGCCTATAGAAAATTGTGCAGCCCTAGCCCAAAGATCAAAATTCAGAACGTCACAATTCTGTTTCACATGCGGAAACATGTCAAAGCAGGAAAAGCAATTAGACATTAAGGAATCATGAGACAGGAGTGACAAGTAAGGCTTTGAAATATATTATGATTAAATTATTATATACTCCGTGTACATTATTAGATCATTTTCCATTGATTTCCTCATTGCATTTTACGCATGCTACTTGATACGGGCTTTATCGGATTTCTGGAGCTTGCGTCTAACCCAGGCTGTCTCACTTGCACCCACATACTGAAAAGGCAAGCTTAGCCCTGAGTGACAAGCGGGTTTCTACGCCCAGAACATGCTGAGCACATATTAAAGTTTATGCAGAATTTTATAGCGTGCATAATATACCCAGCAGTGCAAAACAAGACTGTGCTTTTATTGAAACACACACTGTGTGATAGAGCCTTGCAGCTGCCACTTGCATTATTTAAGAGCCCCTACATAGCAACGAATGTTACAGTATAAAACTATATGGTGGTTAATAGGACAGTTCCACTCACCCTGGGTGGTGCTCCAATCCAATCCACCCACAAACAGCTTCCTGCAACACAAAGATGAGGGAACGTCACAATGCATTTGTGATCATTCAGAAAGAAACATGAGTCAAGGTGAAGGAGGGAAAACATGCCCTTGGCACTGAAAGCCTGATCTGACTGATCAGTGCGGTTTAACGGGTCATTATCAAAAGACATCCAAATTATCCTGATCTGCTTCCGAAACCATCTCTGAGTCAGACATGAGCTGGTTAACAAATCCACCTGGCTAATGTAAATGCTGCAGGCTGGGTCACTGCTGGAGAACACTGTGCATCAAGATTTCCTCTTCTGCTCCAAATAGAAGTCTCAGAGATACAATCCTTCAATATGATTATTAAAAAGATTACATTATGTCAGCCTTCAATGTGACTTTATAAAAAAAAGGGAGTTTTACATACCTCCAGTTTGGGATTATAAACTTACAGGATTACAAAACAACATACGAGCCTCCAGTAGCCTACAGTTTGATTATAAACTTATGAAAGAGAGCGGTATAAACTTCCAGTTTGTGTTTAAACAACTTAAACGACAAAAATAAGGCTATAATACACCAGTTCGTTTATCAGAAACTTACAGCATAAAAAGAGAGTGATGCAACTAAGCATCCAGTTTGACAGTTCACCATTTTCTGTCAATCTTTCTCTTTGCTTCGATAACCAAGCATTTTATCAGCTAAATTAACCGAGAACGTGTCGGTGTCGCCGTCATCCTCAAATGTAAGGAGTTTGCTGGTGCACCAGTGTGAGTGCGGATCCCGGCGGGCTGGTTCCCTGCTATCTGCTGTCCTCCGGCGGCCCGCTGCGCATCTCTCTCCGCTGGAAACGGACGGGTAACGTTACGTTACATCCAAACACTGTCATATAACACACAGAGTCTTACCCGATTTCATCTCCAGCTAAGTTGTTGTTGTTCATCTCTGTGGCGAGGGTTGTGGACGGGAGTGCTGACATGGGTCCGCTCGCTCGGTCTCCTGCCGGTCTCCGCCGCCCGGGAAGGTCACACTCCGCTTTCGGTTCAAACCGAATCTGCGCAACACTGACGCGAGCCACGGGGCGCCCCAGCAAGGGCGGTGCGATGACAGCACAGCATGTTGGGTAATTGAGTCCACTTGGATGAAGTAAAAAAGAAAAAGAAATAACAAACAGTAAAAAAAAAAAAAAGGACTTTTGAAGGTGAATGTGTTCTTGGAGGAATTGTTCACTTAAAAATAAATTGAATTCTTTTGCTATTCTTTTTTAATTTAATTAAAGTTAATAAGTAGGACTGCAGCAGCTGTCAAGTTTTTTTCCCCATTCACTGATTCAGCTTTCTTTGATACATCCATGAGATTTAAAGTAAATTGAAATTTGGCAATTGCAGTTTTATAATAAATATTGCAGTATTTATTATAAATGATTTTATCCATATAAAACACTTTTTTAAAAAATTCATGTGCCCTCATAATATTTAATCAAAACAACGATCGCCTCCTCTTGATGTGACATCTGGGACTGTGTTTAACTTCACTTTCTATATAGTTGTCAAAAAAAAATTGTGACAAAAGAGGTTGCCTAACGTTGTGTCCGAATTCACAGTAGCCTACTTATAAATAAGTAGGCAAAAAGTACCCGGATGACTTACTAATTTCAGCGAGTTTCTGAAATTTGCACATGACACTTTATGAGGCACGTGCGTTTTATGGGATTTATGAACCATGAATGGCTGTGAAGCAGTGATAATGAATGATAATGACAACATGGCGAATGTAGTGCATCCAGATTACATTAATTCTTGAACATACTTTTTCAGTGGCTGTGAAGTAATTACTTCAAAATAAGTAAAGACAGTAGGCCTATGCGATTTAGGACGCAGCCATACTTCCCTAAACACTTCCCCTCAGGAGAATCTCTGCTACCATTTTGAAGTGCGATCAACTTTGTCTTTGTCAAGTGGGGGAGTGAAGTTTATTTGGACAGACCCTCCACCCCTTGATTTTGACAGAGGGAGCGAGTCTACTTACTTGTGGCAGATCCACAGACAACAATGCAACTGACGTCACAGCAGCAACTTGCAGCGCTCGCACTAAGGGAAAATTCCCATCGGAACTAGGCATCCCTATGCCCTCCTCACTCCGAAGGGCAAAACATGACCATAAACTATTAAATTACTTCCTTGAAGTGACCACTGCATGTTCCTTCACTAACAGAGCCATGGAAGGGCTCTTTGAAGGGATTTAGTTGCTCACTTTCACAACAGCCCTACAAATGCCGTCCCCTTCCGAAAGTGCCCTTTAAGGGTGCAAAAACGCCTTTTGGAATTCACCCTTAATTTACCCAGTGATCTAGAACATATGTTCCATTTAAACATTGCAAGGGTCCCAGGTAAAGTGCCAGTAGGCTAGTTGGCATTCATGCAATGTATGTAATGATGAACATCTGAGTGAATGAGACAGAGGAAATAATATAATAAGGCTAGGGCATAAAAAAGTTAAGAAAGCCCAGAAGGGATAACCAATTCAGAAATGAAGCATTACTTTTATCAGGTCTTTTCAATAAATAACTTGTTCCAGGTAACAAGGCTGATTCAGTAGGCTACCTGACTCATTGATCTGGACTGGTGGAAGTGATCACATCACTGGAGTGAAGAATTATTCCATATTCCAGTTTGTTTCCTCACAGAAATCCATCACATGATGGATTTAAATGAAGGACTGAAATGAAGTGCAAGTTGTATGGATCACTTTTATGGTATTTTATGGTGCTTTTACAACAGTCCTTATTAATCGTAATTGCATGGAAAAGAGTGGCCATCTTAAAATTTTCTCGTTTTTATTTCATGGAAGAAAAAGAGAGCATACACTCACTTCAACATGAGTGAGTAAATAAGGACAGAATCTTCCTTTTTTTTTTTTTAAATGAATGATCCCTTTAAGAAATGTCAGCAGTGAGTGTGCTTAATCATGATTCAATAATATGCTGTTTGGATTGTACTATCAGTAAACCTGGTTCAACAGGTTCACATAGGCCTACACTGTTGGGGGTGCAGATATCAGTGTTTACAGGACAGGAGAAGGAGGTGCTTCAGTACAAAAAGCAGAGGATTTATACAGCCACATACTTTTATTGATTAAATCTGACTATATTAATCATTTGCGTATTTGTTTGAATAATACAGTCACATAACCTAAGGAGTACAAAGAATTAGCTCTTAATAACAAATGTAAATATTGATATAAATTAATTAATTCAGATATCTCATTTAGAAGATCAAATTTTCTTGTTTGCTGCTCACAGAATGTGAATTGCTACAAGCAAGCAATCCAAGATGTCGCAGCAGAAAATAGATGTGCCTCACTATCATTTTTTTTTTTTGCAACCATTTTGTAACAACAGGAATTTTGGGTATGCAAGTATCCTTGAATTATTGACAGAAATATTGACGAAAACTAAAAAACGGTGGCTGTCTAGTATGTAAATAGTTCAGAAAGTCCATTTGTTCTGAACAATTGCACAACCTTAAAGGGATAGTTCAACCAGAAATGGTTGTTCCAAACCTGTATGAGTTTGTTTCTTCTCTTGAATGCAAATGAGGATTTTTTTTCAACAATTTTGGTAAACAGGCAGTTGACAGTAGTCATCGACTTCCATAATATTTTTTCCCTACTATTTTCTGTCAACTGTTTCATTACCAATCTTTAAAAACGATATCTTTATTTGTGTTCAACAGAAGAAAGAAACTTGTTTACTAACGTAACCCCGGTTCTCTCTAGAAGAGGGAACAAGTACTGCGTAATATCTTACGCTAGGGGAAAACCTCTTTTCCACGAGATATTGAAGCCAAAAATTATCCTTGATTTTGAATTAATGTAAAACGCATTGCGGCAGCATGCAAACATTGGCAAGACGGCTCACGTGCCTATTGGCTGTCCTGCGGCAACTGCAGCAGCCTATCGAGTGAGGCCCTTGGTGATGTCAGATCCAATGGGGGCACTTCGCGCCCACTACGTCACCTCCCGCGGCCGCCTAAGCCAACTTGGCCTGTGCCTATAAATTTACCTTGATGGGCTGATAATCTGGTTTTTCATCCCCGAAGCAAACCAGAGCGTGTTGCAGGCATGGCAAAGACATGCAGTACTCGTTCCCTCTTCTAGAGAGAACCGCCGTTACGTTAGTAACCGAGTTCATTCTCTTAGGAGAGGTTCTCTTGTATTGCGTAATATCTTACGCTAGGGGAACACAGTGTAAAACGCTGTGCGTGCTGGGATCCAACACCAAAGTTCTAAGGTGCCCGGGGCTCATGTAGTGCAATCACCAGGACTCACAAAGAGTCTGATAAGAGAGGCTGGAAGTGCCATTCCCAATAATTTAGCATCCTAAGGGAGTTAATCATATTAACAGAGTTCCACACAGTCAGGCTGAACTGTGTAACAGTATGGGTCTTACTTCTAATTTAATCAATCAGCGAGCAGTGCTCAGCAAGCAGTTGCAGTATTCTGAGCCGAAGCAACGGTACAGACAATACTGATTTTAGCCCGAAAATAGTTTAGCCTGTAAGGCGGGAACCTCTAGGTTATAAAACCTTAAAATGTAGATGGGGAGGCCCAGCCTGCCGCCATACAGAAATCCTGAAAGGTAATCCTGCTAGACCAAGCCCACGACGAGGCCATGCCTCTTGTGGAGTGCGCTCTGACACCTAAAGGACACTTCAAGCCTTTTGATTTGCATGCCAGTGTTATGGCATCAACTATCCATCTGGATAGGCTCTGTTTCGATGGGGCTGCTCAGTCTGTCTGAAAAAAGATGAGCGAGACACATAAGCTCTTAACGCCCTGACTGAGCAAAGGAAGCTTGCATCTGTTGAGGGATTCAAAACTCGCATGAGTTTCTGAGAGCTGCGTCCATGCACATTGTAAATGTATGGGGTGCTAGGGACAGGCCAAACGGTAGGACTGTGTATTGAAATGCCTGGCCCTCGAAGACGAATCTTAAGAATCGCCTGTGATGTGATGCTATTTGTAATTGAAAATATGTGTCCTTCAGATCTATTGACATGAATGGTAAATGGACTGCATTTATATAACGCTTTCACGGACCCAATGGCCACCAAAGCACTTTACATTTTGCCGCACATTCACCCATTCACTCACTCATTCATACACTGACAGTGTATGTGACGGTGTCCGCCATGCAAGGCGCCATCCAGCTCGTTGGGAGCAGCTGTGGTTAGGTGTCTTGCTCATGGACACCTTGACACTTGGTCAGGTGGAAGTGGGGATTGAACCACCAACTTTCTGATATAAACCAGTTCCCTTGGCAAATCTGCCTGAGGATTTTCCTGGTTGGGAACATTCTGAACTGTTATTTCACAAGCACTTTATTCAGCTGTCTTAGACCAGAAATAGGCTGTTATAAGCCCCCTTCGCTTTGAGCTTGTGATAAAGACTCTATTTCCCCTTCAATAGTTTCGCTATTTCAGCTCGAAGTAGATGGGCTACTTCAGTTTTTACCGTAGTTTTGATCCGCGCCATGTAGCGGTGGAGACGTCGAACGAACTGCTGCGAATAGCCTCTTTTTATAATGCTCAGCACCCATTCTGATACCCAGGGGAGCTTTGGTCACGCATTTGCATGAATAGTTAGGGGTAGAATGAGATCTGGGCTTCGACTGCAACGTAGTGGCGATAGCAGACATTTGGTGTGCTGTAACGTACACGCTGTTTGCAGCCTTCGAGGCGGTTGGGGCGCGCCGATCGCGGCAGGTAGCCTGGCCGTGCTTGATTCCCTTATAGCAGTTTGCTGAGAGAGAGAGAGAGAGAGAGAGCGGGGCGGGCCCCGTGGGGCTTATCATGTCTGTTGTGGGCACGCGAGACAGTGGGCACATTTACTGTACTGAAAACACTGTCGGCCTGAGCTGACTGTATGTGTGTTGGTTTCGTTTTTACAGAAACTGTGGGACATGCAGTGTGTAGTGTCTGTGGGCATTGGGTTGTTGGCACGATTTTATTTGTGCGAGCCCTGTATTGTGGTGGGTTGTGTTTGTGTGTAGAAATGAACACTGTGTTGTGGGCATTTTTATGACTCATACTCATAACACCATCGGCCGTGGCCAGGACACCAGAAATTACACTCTTATGTGATTCATTTGGGTCGCTGTAAAAACGGCGTTTGTGTGCAGGCAAGTGGGCCTTGGTACCGACATGTTTACTGCAGAATACACTGGAACAGTCGCATTCTCTGGAACTGAATGAGCGAAAAGCTTTGGTGCAAGTATGGCCGCAGTGAGACGTGAACACCGTCGTTTTCCTAGGAGGGCTAGGAAGACTTTGAGGCCACAGGCTTTATCTCAATCCTTGGCCAGGGCCCACACGGAGGGGGCGGCAGCCAGCAGAGCGAGAATGTAGTCTTTGGTCCCGGGCTTGACATTGTCCTTCGGGGAGAGACCCTAATGAAGCTGGCGAAGCTGGCAGGCGAACCGGCAAGCTGTCGCGGGTTGGAGAAGGCTCGAGGACCCGCTGAGTACGGAGCTTTTTACAGTGCGGCACTTTATTGGGTGGAAGTGCAGTTTCGGTGAAGGGTGCCAGGCGAGTCCTCAGTGTCACCATAGGCAATAGCTTGCAGTGAGGGCAGCTGCCGTCAGGGAGCGCGAGAGCTACATGATCCTCTCCCAGGCAGGAAACGCAGATGACATGGCGGTCCCAAGGATGTAATCCATCGACCGGAAGTTGAAGCCTCACGGGAGCTGCCATCTTGTAGCAGAACTTCACCTGCGTTAGCATTTCCATTGACTCCCATTCGTTTTGACAGCGAATAACTTTACATCTGGGGCGTTTAAAGACCCCATTTGTCCTTTATTTATTTCTAAAGAAACACGACAATGTATAAAGTGCTCCATTACCATGTAGCTTATGTTATGGCTGTGGAAGCAGTTTTTTGTAAAAGTAGGCTAACGATTGTGTCATAACAAAGCGACTCTCTCGCAGGCAATCGGGAAACGTGGAGGTAAAATGACAAAATAATTCATCAGAATACCTAGCAAAAGTTTCTCCTGCTCCTAGCTCATGAACAGCTCCTACTCACACTCTCCGCCTCTGCATGTTTCGGAAGGGAATGATTCTCATGCCACAGCCACTAGAAGACAAACGGGTTGCTCACATCACATCTACGTCGTCAAGCTCTGCTTGAGTCGGTTTGAGTCTGCGCGTCAGGAACGGAAGTGATAAAAAATCGCCAAAAACAGGCTTCACTTGTCTCAATGGAGTTCCAATGAGATGGCTCTGTCCACTTCTTATACTGTCTACGGGCGGTCCCCGTCGCTGAGTGCAGCTTGGCATTAGCGGCAGGAGAGATATTTTTATAGGCCCAGGCCACGCTCGCTTAGGCAGGAGGTGACGTAGTGGCTGCGAAGCGCCCCCATTGGATCTGACATTACCAAGGGCCTCTCTCGACATGTTGCTGCAGTTGCCACAGGACAGCCAATAGGCACGCAAGCCGTCTTGCCTATGCCTGCATGCTGCTGCAACGTGTTTTACGTGTTTAACGTATTTTTGGCTTCAATATCGTGTGAAAAGAGGTTTTCCCCTAGCGGAAGATATTATGCAGTACGAGAACCGTAAGAGAACCTCTCATAAGAGGACTCGTATGGTTTGGAACAACTTGAGTGTGAGTGATGTCATTAGGGTTAATATACTGATCTACACCTCTTGAAACTACTTACTCGCACACACACTTAGAAAAGTATTACAGTACTAGTTTTTTGTTTGTTTTTTTGGACAAGAATAACATAAGTACCATGTTTTTGGACATGTAAGAATGCATATGCGTAATTATTTAAGCATATCTTACCTTTTGTAAAGGAGTTCACAAATTTGCATATTTGATTGTGACTTATAAATAGTGCATAATTATATTATTTCTTAATTATTTCCAGCTGTAAATCAGATGTTGAGCAAAGTATTATTGTATTGTATTATTATCTCACACAATAACTTTACCATGATTCTGTCACATGGGAAAGCATAACCATGGCATTTAAATAGTGAAGGAACAGCTGTTGGGTAAACTATCATGAATCAGAAGCAGTTCCAGCTGTCTAGTAATGCATGTCAGAGTCCACCCCCTTCTCAGGGGACTCCTTATCAACACTCACTCTTTGACTACACAGATTCTTGCACAATCAGCAGTTCTTTAAATATATAACACTCAAGTCACTGCAGAGACGATCTCTTCAGCCACTGCGCGTTAATAGACACCACGCCACAACTGTCAACATTCAACCAACCACCATGGCCACCGCACAGCCGATCTTCTCACAAGGCGAAAACTGCAAACAAGTGTGGCATGACGCTAGTGCTGACTACAATGCAGCCGACACACACCTAGAGATCATGGGCAAACCTGTTATGGAGCGCTGGGAAACTCCATACATGCACTCTCTTGCAACAGTTGCTGCATCTAAAGGTAATTTCCTGTTAAATTCTTGATTCAGATGAAACAACAACATGCAGTCAATGGGTGTTATGTTTTTGTTTTCAATTAAAAATGACTTAATTGCAATATTATATTTAACATCATCATATGATCTGTCGAGTGTAGAAAACTTAAAACTTTTGAAACAAGACGTGTTTTCAATAACTCAATAACAGAGAATTCTACTATGGCGAAGGGAATCAGATTCTTGAACGAATCCTTCAGTTGAGTCGAATCTTTTTAACAAACTGGTTTAGACGATTCGTTCGTAAATCCATGGTGCAAGTCAAAAACTCGATTTAATCACCAAATGATTATTTAAACACATGGTTTAAACAGTATTTATTTGTCCCAGAAAGTCTGAATATGCACCTAATATGGCATGCAGGCAGGAATCACTACGTCAATGAAGTGATTGTACCCGCAGACTGTATGAAACAGTCGAGAACATAGATGTCTAATGGTTGAGAACACCGCCCGACGATCATACACACGATCTGTTTGAAGGAACCGATTCCGAAAACGAGTCTTCCCCTCACTACTATGGCGAAGAATTAGCTTATGAATATTAATTTTAAAATGCTGACGTTGCTTCAAAACCTTTCTGGAGCTCAGTGGCCTTACTTAATATTCATCACTCCAGATAGAATTAGTACGTGAACAACGTTCACGTTGTATTCGTGACGTGAGATAAGAATGCGTTATCTGTGTGAATGTGACCCAAACACGTGATTGTGTCACGATGGCAGGTGCAAAACTTCCCCGCGCAGAATGTAGAGGTAAAATACTAAACATTTGACAGTTAAGTCTGAATTTGACTCAGATGTTCTCACTTTCTCACAATTAATTGCAGTGCATTGCATTTTGCCTGAATATACACCTATTTAGTTAGTCCACTCCAGGCTACTACGTTTATAATGTATTTTCATATTCATACAGAGCAGGTGTCACATCAATGGATCACAAACTGAATTTGTAGAAATGCCATTCATTTGAGAAGGGCCGGTCATTAGTGTCTATTTTTACTCTTCCCTGAAATACCACCTCCTGCAACTCCAGTGGCAGGAGTCAGGACCTTTCCCATGACCACCACTCTGTCATTAATATCTGCCATAGCAAGATTTGTGTGTTAATCTTACTATGCTAGATATACATGTAATAATATAATGTAAAATATTATAATATAAAATATAATGTAATTATATATGTCATATACCGTAGGCTATATGAACCAAGTATGTATCAAAATGAATTAATGTTTATTGGCTTTCACAGTAAATATTCCATGACAAATATTCATTTTATAACATGACGCACCATATCCACTTAATGGGCAAAAGCCAGTTGTAGTGAGGAGCAATAAACTATTAATAAGAAATCATAAGCATTACCAACGTGTCTCCTCTTGCTTGGGAATGCAGGTGGAAGGGTGCTTGAGATCGGCTTTGGAATGGCCATAGCAGCCACTAAAGTGGAGTCCTTCCCCATTGAGGAGCATTGGATCATTGAGTGTAATGATGGCGTATTCCAGAGGCTACAGGAATGGGCCAAGAGTCAGCCTCATAAAGTAAAGCAAAACACATCCATGATGACCATGTCTGATATTTGTATATTGTGTTGTTGGGCTATTATTTTATTACATATTACGAAGCAATTAATGACTTATTAAACTGGTTTACTTGCATAGATTGTTCCTCTGAAAGGCCTGTGGGAAGATGTTGTGCCAACCCTACCTGACAATCACTTTGATGGTAAAATTATTTTAATATTTCCCATAATGCAAGCAAAATATATTTTAAGGATTGTTAAAATTGGTTGTTAGTAGGTTGTTTACCTTCTCATGACTGCACATTAAAATTAAGAAAATATACACTACCACACTCAAAAGTTTGGGAACAGTAAGGTTTTTCTTTTTTAAGAGAAAATAATACTTTAATCTACAAGGATGCATTAAATTGATCAATTGCAGCAATAAAGACATGCATAATGTTACAAAAGATTTCTATTTCAAAAAAATGCTGTTATTTTGAACTTTCTGTTCATCAGAAAATCCTAAAAAAAAATGTTTTCCCACAAAAATATTAAGAAAAACAACTGTTTTCAACATCATTGATAATAATAATAGTTTATTGAGCACCAGATCAGCATCTTTATGATGATTTCTGAAGGATCATGTGATCCTGAAGACCATCACATGATCAGGAATACTGTAAATTACATTTTTTAAATAATTTAAAATAGAAACTTAAAAAAATATACAGGCTTGGTGAGGATAAGACATTTCAGTAACACTTTACAATAAGGTTCATTACATTAGTTAACATATTAACTAACAATGAGCAATACTGTATTTGTTAATGTTATTTAATAAATTAATTAATTAATGTTGTATAAGTGCAGTTCATTATTAGTTCATGCCAACTAATGTTAACTAATGAACCTTATTGTAAAGTGTTACGACAATTCTTTCAAAAACAAACAAATCTTACCAACCCCAAACTTTTGAACGGTATTGTAAATTTGATCTAATAATATTCTGTATGTAATATATTAAATTACATAGCTAAAGAAATACATAAACAGAACACACGTGACACGTGTAGGCTATTTATGAGTAATATATTAAGTGGCAATTAAAAAAGTTGTGACAAATCTGCATATATTTGCCTTCCAATCACAGGAATTCTTTATGACACATATCCTTTGTCGGAGGAGACGTGGCACACACATCAGTTCAACTTCATCAAGGTTTGCGGACGGTTAGATTGCAGTTTAATTTCGTGTTAACGGTCAGTGATCACACTCCATAATGTTGACTGAACCGTGTTCTCAGGGTCATGCTAACAGACTGCTGAAGCCCGGCGGTGTGCTCACATACTGTAATCTCACTTCCTGGGGTGAACTGCTGAAAAACAAATATAACGACATCGACAAAATGTTCCAAGTGAGTAGCTGAATTTGACACAATTTTGTGGTAATGCTTCCTTTTACAGTCCTGTTACCCATGCACATACTATGTACTTATTATAGTAGTTAAAAATGACTGGGTAATAACTAGGTACTGACCCTGAACCTACCCCTGCCCCATGTACTTACTTTATAGTACTGGACTGTTAAAGGAAGTTACGAGGAACAATTATATCCATCTCAGTGTGCCCTGATCTTATCGATGATCTTTTCTTTCAGGAGACACAAGTTCCCCATCTGGTGGAAGCAGGATTCAAGACGGAGAAGATCAGCACCACATTGATGGACATCAGTCCTCCCAGTGAATGCAAATACTACTCCTTTAAGAAGATGATCACACCCACTATTATTAAAGAATAAGAAAACAAACTGCATTTTAAATCATTCTAATGTTAATTTTCTCTGAAACTTATTTAATTCATCTACATGGGAAGTGCATTAAAATCTCAAAATTACTAGAAAAATGTTTTTATAAATGACCATGCATAGCTGAGCCATTCAACAACAGTTTTTTTTGATTGTACTGCTCGAAAATAAACACTACATAATTTACATATTGTTAGCTGTTGTGCTTCATATACTATACTAGATTTAATAAGGCGCTGGCTGAAGTGAATGCATTTACTGATAAAGCGACAGCAGAGCCTTCAACTGCAGTCCTTTTGAACTTTTTTGCCTAAGTCAGCTGTTCAATTTGGATTTTGCAGACACTATTTATCATTGGGGATGGGGAATTCACTTTTTTTCCAGGTATTGTACCCGTGCCCTGAAGGGTCCAGGAATTTGTTTTTTGTTCGAAAAAGTCATGGCATTTGTCAAGATAACTACAGGAATTTAGGGGTTGAGCAGATTGAATCACGTTTTCACAGCACGACACACATATAGATATTAGTTATTAAAGGGATAGTTCACCCAAAAATGTACGAGTTTCTCTCTTCTGCTGAACACAAGAGAAGACATTTTAAAGAATATTTGTATTTAACGATTGCTGGTCCCCACTGACTTCCATATAATAGTAGAAAAAAAAAAACGGTTAGTTACCCACATTCTTCAAAGTATCGTCTTCTGTGATCAGCAGAATTTATTTTTAGGTAAACCGTCCCTTTAAAAGTGAGTTTCCTCTGTACTGTTTTTGGAAATTTGAACCCCTCAGCCCTGAAGAGCCTAAAGAACTGCTGCCTTTGAGAATGCATCAGACCCCTTAAGATATGCCAGCAAACGTACTTATGGTTTACAAAAAAAATTAATTAAAAAAAACACTGTAAAAACTTTAAACTAATCAAACATTTTGAAATAAAAAATAATGAAAATGACAAAAACACTTCAAATTTGAAAATTTAAATTGAAAAAATGGGACCAAATTCAAAAATAAAAAAATAATTTTATAATATTAAATTTACATTCATATGATTTTTGATATTTGCGTTTTAATTTTGAGCGGATTTAATACAATTATGATGGTGACAGTTTACAATAAGGTTCCATTTGTTAATATATACATATAATTAAACTCAAAATGTAAAATACTTCATTCTTTTACTATGATTTTTTTTAAATGACAATGAGAATTTGGGGGAAATGTGATGAAAACAATACAGAGAGGTTACACTATTTTAAAGGTGTCCTTGTTACAGTGTAATTATACAATTAAATACCGAGTAGTTAATTAATTAACAGCATTACAGCAATACTACTGACAAAATACAATCTGCATCAAACAGAACTCAGTGCACTCAGCGTTGAAGCAGAAAGTCTTTTATTGTAGCTACAAAGAGGAGAAGCTTCGCTCAAACCAGAGCAGCTCCTGAGAAATCAGCCTTCTGAGCAACAAATGACCAGTATTAAATAAACATTTCAGAACAGACACACAAACACAATCACACCTCACTTGCGATACCAAATTCTCAGTTTCTTTTCTCGCTTGATCTTCTTCTGTAACTGCAGCGTTCCATAAAGCAGAGCCTCTGCTGTGGGAGGACAACCTGGTAGGACAGACAGACATTTTATAATCAGAAAATTCTGATAAAGGCTACAGGTTGATCTTCTTTCAGAATTTTAAAGTGGTTATGTGATGTTTTTCAATGTTTTCTTATAGTGTGTAATGTATCTGTTTGTGCATGCGAAGTTAAAAAGCTCAGTCTCCCACAAAGGGATTTATTCTATCTAACAGAAAACATTGATCCAGACTGAACAATTTACAGGTGGTTTTATGACCACAAGTCATTCTCTTCAGATGATATTGAAGTTAGAAACATGTGTACCAATATCTCATGTAACTTTAGAGACGGTCCCTAAATGTGCGAATATCCAGGATCAAGCCAAAATTAAGTTTCACTTAGAGTGAAACTTTGTGTGTTATGTTCATATTCCGAATCCACTTGCTTGTTCCTACATCCAGTATTAATACATTGTGCAGCCTTAGAAAATGGTCTGATAATGCGGTTCATGGAATGTGGCACTTCCGGTGTCCTGCCACTTACTCGATACGGGTAAATTTGCGGATTTTATTTTAAAACGAGTACTCAAATTTAATTGAGAAATTGTGTAAAGTATGGGAAAAATTATGGTTTTTGAGCATTAAAGCATTTTAACCTATTCTTTTACACCCAATAAACAAAATAATGAACTTCTAAAATAGCATCGTAAATGAAACACACCTGGGACGTAGATGTCCACTGGAACGATGCGATCACAACCTCGGACCACAGAATAAGAGTAGTGATAGTAGCCACCACCGTTAGCACAGCTAATGCAAGAAAGAAATCAAATTTAGTTAAAAAAAACTTGCAAAACATAATATGATAAAACAGTCTTTTTGACTTATTTATGAAGTAGGTAATTAAAGAACGTCTATACCTTCCCATGGAAATGACGTATCTGGGCTCTGGCATTTGATCATACACCTGTTATCAGCAAGACATTCAGGAATTACAGTAGCAGAACAGTCATTAGAACCAAGCATAAAAAGAAAATTAAACCTAGTCTCCAAAAATATTTTGAATATACGCAATAGAGGTTTATTAAAATACCTTCCGTAATGCAGGGGCCATTTTATTGGTGAGTGTCCCTGCAACTATCATGACATCAGCCTGTCTGGGACTGGCTCTGAACACGACACCAAACCGATCCATGTCATAACGTGGGGCGGCCATGTGCATCATCTCCACAGCACAACACGCCAGGCCAAAGGTCATGGGCCATAAGGAGCTCTGAAATACAAACACATTTAATGAAATGTTTACTTAATTACTTCAGAAAATGAATCATTTGTCTACCTTAAAACTAATGTAATTCCATTAAAAATAATTATTTTTAAGCATGTGTTTCTGCAACACTAGCGCCATCTAGCAATGGAATTACAAAAATAAAGCATATATTTTTAAACAACCTTGCAAGAACCCCTTTCACATGTCGTGCGAGAATCACAAACACAGATCTGGGTGCTTGTAAAGACGTGGCTCAAAAGTAGTTTATTTTCAATTAAAAGTCAAACATATTAGGAATATTTTTAAGATGCGTCATGATCAATGTTCCCTCTATTTTTTTTTTCTTGCTGAGCAAAACTTTTTTCTATTGGACGGACATTTTTCGCCACCTGCGCAAAAATATTCTCTATACCAGACCTGTACAGCATACGTAGAAACACAATGATCTCAACATTCAGTTGTAACTTTTAACTTGAATGTGCCATTTATATTTTATTTGACTTTTACAAAATCTTCTGCAGGACAGTTCAATTGTTTACAATAAAAGAATATAGTAAGAAAGAAAAGTAAGCTGTTACACTGAGATGGTTTAGAAAAACCATTAAGTGTTTTTGTACAGTCAAATAATTGTGCACAGGGGGCATTAAACCATCAAAGTTAAATGATTGTTTATTTTATTGCTTATGAATTTCCAATATTTTCTTTAGCAGGGGGTTTTAAACTTTTTAATGGCAATGAGCCCTAAACAATACCCTAGTGATATTTTTTTTTAGGCTTATAATATAATAAAATATAGGCCTAATATACTATAATATATATATATATATATATATATATATATATATAAAAATCACAAATTGAAGTATTTGAGATGGTATAATCAGTGTTGGGCAAGTTTACCAAAAAAGTAAAACTAGTCAAATTAAATCATTATAAAAGTAACTAATTACCAGGGAAAGTAACTATTGCGTTACTTTTTTTTTTTAAAGTTAAAATAGGCCTATGTCAAATAACTTGGATGTACCCAATATTGAATATGTTAAATTATTATTATTATTATTATAAAACATTGTACACTAATCTACTACACTATCGTAATGTTGCTGTGGGACAACGTAAGAGACACCTACAAAATGTAATATATTATTTTAAATATTATCATTACTATATGCACAGACCACAACTGGCCAACAAATAAGAATAAATTAAAAATAAATTATGCTTAAATGTACCAAAAATGCTGCAGGTTATTTTTTAGGTTTAGGTTTTTTTTTTAGGTTTATATTTTATTTGTATAACCATGTAAATTAATTAAAACGTTGCAGATGATACCAATAGGCTACAGAGATTATTATAATGCTGAAATTTGTAATTTCCATATTTTCCGCACTATAAGGCGCAGAGGATTATAAGGCGCATAAGATACTGCAGTCAAACGTTTGACTGGGTTTGCGTTATGCATCCACAAGATGTGCTAAAGGCTAAAAGGAATGTAGCGAGTGCGCGGCGCCGGAGGTGAGGCGTTTATTTAGTAAGCGTGAGCGCTCTGGGGCGGGCACGTAACTAACATTCGCAGCCTGACTCATATGAGTATTCAATGTGCGGCGGCTCGCTGACAACAAAAGCTGGCTGTTTTGAATGAGACGACCCGGTTACTGTGAACGGGGACGTGCGAGTTGTGCCTGTTCGTGTGTCTGTTAAGAGTGAGCGCTCGTGAGTGGGCACGTGATTTACATACATAACATGATTTATACGAGGTTGAACTGGCCGTGTGACAAAGCGGGCATGAGATGGACACGAGCGTGAGATTGTGGATATAATATATATAAATGCTTTATATATAATTTGTTTGTATATATGTAATTTTTATGTAATTTGTTTACATATTATATTATTATAATATAAAAACAAAGTGAAGCATTTAAATAGATCTAATAGCTAAATATTTTCAAGAAAAGGGAATATGAACTCTTTTATAGTAATCTAACCATGACTAAAACTCCACCACACACAAAAACATCGATTTAAACTAATGATGTATTTTGAGTTTGCATGCGGATGTGTAAGTGTTACCATTCTGTGTCCATCAACCGTTATTTCCACCAGTTTAATCAAACCACTCTTCTTTAAAACATTATGATGTGATTTTATTTCACATATCTTTTTGTTTCTCGTTGCCTCTCGTTTTGAGCTATTTTGTCCACACACAAATAAATGCACCCTTTGTGAGCATAAGGGACATTTTTGTAAATGTGTAAAGAGTTACGTACTCTGCGTGCCCAGTTGACCAGGTCATCCAGCTTTGTGATGACGTATTCACCCTTACTGCTGACCGCTGAAGCTGGTTTTGGGGCCAGAGCTGTGCTTTTCTCTCTGAACGGGACCAGACTGGAAAGAAGGGTGTGCTCAGTTAATATACTCAATGTAAAAGTTATTTCATAATTGCCCAGGATGCATGACATACAACCATAACAAAACCATTCATTTCACACCTTGAGGAGTTTTCATCCTTTTTGTCAGTGAGAGGAACCTTTTTATGAACAGCAAACGATGAAATAGCCCTATCAAAACAACATCAAGAAAAAAAGGGGTTACATTTGTATACATTATATATATATATATATATACACATCAAAATGAACGAATCTTTTTTGTGTCATTTGATTGATTCAACGAACGAAATGAACGAATTGGAAAAAGATTTGTTCATTTCGATGAACGAGTTTGAACAGGAGAGTCACGAATGTGCATCACAGAACAGAGCAAGGCGACCATTTGAGCTTATAAAACGTAAACTTTTTTTTTTTTTTTTTTTTAAATGAGCAATCGTTTTGCTTGATAAGACCCTTATTCATCGTCGGGAATCGTTTAAAGCCCTTTGAACAGTTTGCACTGGAACTGTCTTTTGGACCTTGAACCGTTTGGTTACCAGTAAAGCCCATTATATGGAGAAAAATCCTGGAATGTTTTCATCAAAAACCTTAATTTCTTTTCGACTGAAGAAAGAAAGACATGGACATCTTGGATGACATGGGGGTGAGTAAATTATCAGCAAAAGTTTTTTTTAAAGTAAACTACTACTGTAACATCACTGCAAAAAACATCTAATATAAAATCTATATTTATTCACCTAATATAATAATAGTAAGTTCTCTCCCTTGTGTCCCGCAAAATCTGATCTGCTGTCCTGCAATAGAGCAATATATAGCCAGGTCGGTGCAAATGTAGTTGCCGCAAATGTTTTGGAATGTTGAAGCTCTGAACGTTGCAAATTCACGTCACGACTGATGAGAATGGTTTTGACGCGAACTATTCGCTTTTTCGTTTCGCTTTTCTGTTACGCGGCTGGACTGGTGTGAAAGGGCCTTTAAGATTGATGTTTATGTGCAGAACACTTGTCAAACCCTCATTTTTTTTCTTTACCTTCTTTCAAACCAAAGTTACCAGGTAATGTAGAGCAATCATAAACACACATAAGATGTAGGGCTAGGCTAATAGACAAGAGTTTAAGAAATCTTAAATCCAAAACCAAAACTTACCTTAGATTAAAGAAGCCAAGGGCGGGAAGGCGGGGAACTGAAAAAAACAAAACAAAAAAAAAACCAACACATTATTTGCTGTCATCTTCAGCACATAAATGTATCTGGTTCAGTGTATATATATATATATATATATATATATATATATATATATCTGTCAGTCTAGTTGAATCCCAAGATAACAACATAAACAAACTTGCACATGATAGCAAAAAATAACAACACTAACAAAGAAATAAATAAATACTAGGCTATGGCTACAGCACTGCTCTCTATGCTATGTGGTTAAATATTTTTTAACGGCAAAAATATTTCAATAACGTAACTTCAATACTTTCAATACTTGAACATCATTTATAAGTATAAACTTCGTGACAGTGATTTCTGTTATTCACTGCATATTGCCTGAACAAAGGGTATTTTGATTGTATTATTCTAAAAGTAGTATAACTTATCTTTGATCAACTTCGATGTGTAAATAATGACTGAGTTGTCTGTTTGGTAACGTAGTCTCTGATCAAGTCATGTTGAGTAACAAGGTCACTCAGCGAGCAAGTCCTTCATAGCACGACATAATTAATTTACCAACTAAAGATACGCTGTAATTTAGTTACACTTAATGCACACAATCTATATGATGCAGTAATATTAATGCTGCGTTATGAGGAGGCTTAAAATCGTCTAGAACCCAGCTCGTTTACTCACCCATCAACGCCGCCATCTTTGCATAACACAACATAACATCCACTTCCGCTGGTAACCCGACTTCCGCCCTGTGTCAAACGAACACTTTTAAATCGAAAAAATAAATTAATTACAGCACTACACTGCCATAGTACCATATAATTCACATTTTTTAAATGCTATTATGTAAATTATACACAAAAATGTCATTCAATTATATGGTCTATATTAAAAATAATAGTGGTTAACAACATTTTGGGCCAAATATACAAAACAATTAAATAGTACAAAAAAGTGCAACAGGAATGGCTTGCTATTCGTTAATAAAGCTGTTAGTTGACAACATATGTATTTTTTTTTTTTATTGTATTAGGTCCATTCCTGGTATTCTGCCTTTTGTTCATCATAAAATGTACAAATTCAGTTCATAACAGTACAAAACTCAGTTTCTAAAATAAACAATTGTGCAGTCATGATAGGAGTGATGTAAAACATAAAAAAAAAAAATAAAAAAAAATAAATAAAAAAACATTCTGGTCAAGTTTAAGTAAATAAATTTCACCATTTATTAAACAAGATAAATGAAATGGAAGATCAAAAATGCCCACTCTGTTTGGGACAGATTTAGTTTGTTTACAACATTGAAAGGAAATCTCCATTTTTTTTGTCTAATGGAGGGTGTAAAAGTTTGTTTAGGAATATATGTGACCATACCAAAGGAAAAGTCCATCAAAGAGATATTGTTTCTAAACAACCATATTTGCATTAAGAACCAAACACCATGTTTAGAAATGGCTAGAATGATTTGTACTGTTAACCTGATTAACCTGTGCTGTTAATCAGAACCTGTCAAAATTGTATCAACTGATCCATACAGCTATAAGTATTGGTTTTCTTTTTCCAACAAGGCTGGATCAGTTTCTATGCCTTTGGAAGTGTGGAGAGCTCTTCCACTTCAAATTTGTCCCCTGGTCTTAATTTCACATATTTTGGGGGTCAAACTGTGTTCCTCAACAGTTTCATTCCATCAAATGTGTCGGCAGACATGTGGAGGCTGACAGCACTGTATGGTGGGTCACTATTTATACTGCCACTGAGAGTTATAATAGTTTTGGGTTGCAGGATATGGGAGGATGAGAATGGTGGCGGCCAGACTGAAACTGTACGACTGGTGATGGTGGAAATAAACACAAAATCAACAAACCACACCAGACGGGTTTTTTTTTTCTCAGCCATTTTATCATCTGTCTGGTCACTTAGAAGAATCTGGGGTGGAATGCACAAAATTGAAATATTTACAGACCAAAAGTTTTTCGTGAAAAGCTGTTTTTCTTTTTAATGGTTATTGAAAATTGGTGTCCTTAAAAATAAAACACTTCTGAGTACACCACATATTGCAATTAATTTAACAGTGTGAAAACACTTCCAATGGCAAAAACCTGTACAAATATCAAGATTCATCAATAATTTAAAGGAAAAATTCTAATCCTAATTTTCAAAATGGGTCAGAACACCAGCTGATCACCAGGGTGATTTAAAGTGAAACCGTAAGACTACTCTCCATCAAATAAACAATTTCTTTATATCAGAGTCATACTACAAATGTAGCCTTTGCTAGTTTGTAGCCTGGCAATTTCACTGCATTTATTAGGATGCTGTACATGTAATTACACTTGATGCAGGTTTTAGTCTTCAGAAAGCAGCCTGTGGAAGTGGTCAGTTCTCTTCTTTAAGACATTTCTGAAGTCATCCTGAAAACAGAAAAAAAATGTTTTCAGTTATGATTAACTTGTTTTTTTTATTAATACAGCAAGTAGAACAAAATAAAATATGAATTAATTTAATTTAAATTTTGTCCCAAAACCTGCCCCATCCTTCAATAACAGCCTTGCTATAAAGATTCACAAAATCCTTGCTGAATTGTACCTGTTTGGATGCAACACTAGTTTCTAAGGATGCAGACCAGCAGGTGCTTCACACAGTCAGAAACAGCACAAGGTGCGACTTTCCCATATCTGACTCTACTCTTAATTCACCTTTAATCTTTAATTTATACAGTTAAATATGCAAAAGTTATTTTACAATTTCTGTACCTGAAAACTAATGTTAGACCTACAGAAAGGCACTGTTTATTTTATTTGTATCTTTGCTCTATTGTATTTTTTGTGCTGTTGCTTGTAGTTAGATTATTTGTTCTTATTTTCTTTATTTTTTTATTTGACCGTAATCCTTAGTTCCCAGAACACAGCACATCCCGAATCATACTGAAACCATGACCCTAATACCTAGATACAAACTGAACCATAAGAAATTTGAACCATTGCACCCCAACTGGATACCAAATAGATGTTTCTGCTGTCTAAATGAAGGTGATCATACTATGAAATTCAGACAACTTAAAGGGTTAGTTCACCCAAAAATTCTGTCAGTAATTACTCACCCTCAAGTTGTTCCATCCCTGTAAGACTTTCGTTCATCTTCGGAACACAAATTAAGATATTTTTGATTAGGGCTGTCAACTTTAGTCGATTAGTCGACTAATCGGTCGATGCCGTCTTGGTCGACTGACATTCTTATTGGTCGACCAGTTGCATTTTTTTTTTTCAATGATTTCCTCCTTGATATTTATTCATTTATAAGCAGTTATTTATTACTGTATTCTAAATATAATTAGCCTATGTTTTGTCGCCAACTTTAAAATGCTTTAATTTAGGCTATTTTACATAATACACTCGGGAACCGCACCTGTGGCTGGCTGCGCTGCTGCTTTGCGCTCGGTAAGGGATGCTCTATTCATTCAGTTAGAACGCTGCTTGTTTTGGCTTTAGTCGACAAAATGTCCAGGAAATCTAAATCTTTTGTCTGGCTGCATTTTAAAACAAAGATGACAAGACTGTGGAGGGAGGCGATCGCGTTGCTCCATTATGAGCGCGCAAGTCGCGCGCCTACATTTGAAATCGAACTTGAACGCGCAAAAGACGTGAGCAGCCTTTTAACGGTTATGTCATGCTGACTCAATAGATTGCGTTTTCTTAATGTTTTCGTTTTTATTTGTACACTTGACGCATTTGAAAATAGCCTAAATAATGCAACAAAACGAAAATAAACCTATACGTGGTCCTACAGCCTATTATTAGGATTGTTTAAGTTATTTGGGTTTTTTGTGTGTTGTTTAAAACGCCTTGATCGTCAGGACGAAAGTTAACCCATAGCTTTGAAAGTAAAGAAGAATATAAAGCCTGTATAAACGAGAGCTTTTGTTGGGATTTTTCATTATGTGGCAGATAGCAGTTCTATTTTTTGCAGCGTGTGGTTTGGTCAGGTGCGCGATCGATTGTGACTGTTACTATAGACCGAGGACAGAGCTCTTCACTTTTTGCAGTTAAAAAATCACTTAATTTTCAAAGAATTGTATTATTATTATAGTTTTATTTATTTGTGATGTTTTTCGTTGTTGTTTTATAAATGCTCAATGACAATTGTTTAAAAAATGTTTAATCAAAACATCACGTTTTTTTTTTTTTTTTAGTCGACTAATCGTTGCGCAGGACTCGACTTTGGTCGACTAAGAATTTCTTTGGTTGAATACAGCCCTATTTTTGATTAAATCTGAGAGCTGGATCACACCTTCAAAGGCATCTATTGTAATAGATATTTGCCGGCCCAGAAAGTTATTAAAGACATTGTTAACAGTCCAAGTGACTACAGTGGCTCAACCATAAGTTTATCAAGTGACGAGAATACTTTTTGTGTGCAAAACAAAAACAAATATAACGTCTTTATTCAACTATTAATTTTTTTCTGTGTGGGCCTCTGACGTGAGTTCATCTAGTGTAACAGTGCAGCGCTTCTGGGTTTTACGTCAGAATGTAGGCTCACTATTGACCGACGCTGGTCGTGTGTGATGATGGCCAAGTCTCGTCACTTGATAAACTTAAGATTGACTATAGTAATTTGAAATATTTTAACGATGTCTTTAATAACTTTCTGGGCCGGCAAGTTTCAACTACAATAGAAACCTATGGAGGAGCGAGAGACAGCTCTCAGATTAAATATAAAATATTTTAATTTGTGCTCCGAAGGTGAAAAGGTCTTACAGGGTTGGAACAACATGAGGGCGAGTAATTACTGACAAAATTGTCCTTTTTTTGGCTGAACTAACCCTTTAAGATTCAATAAGTGGCCTTTTTGATCTGGATAGGACATTTGGAGTTCTGAAAATTGCAGTGTGTTTTATGCTATCTACTTTTAATTTAAAACTTCAAGGAACACTCACCGCATGCACTAGTTTCTCCATGTATGGAATGAGCTTTTGCAGCTCACGGTCCTCTTGATCTCCAATCCAGCTCTTTATGGGAATCATATTCATCAGCTAGAAAAAACAAACACATATCCAATAAGAACATGTCACTGATATACTGGTTAAACCTAGCATGGCACTATTCTGGATAAACTGACAATCACCCTTTTTTTGTTTATTTCAAATAAAGATCACTATTCTCCCCCGTTTCTTAATAGACAACTAAATATATATATATTACTGCTATATAACCAAATATTAATTACTGACGACTATTTATAATGGTTTAGCCCTCTGGGGTCTAGGGTGTTTTTGGGGTCCTTGAGATGTTTTGACCTGCCCTGACATTTGTGCTTTTTCAGTTGCTTATAAACATATTAATGGCACAGGTGAAATTACGCTATTTAGCACAAACAGGGCTATTATAATATGTGAGCAACATGTATGTACATGTTTGTATTTTTGAGAGAATATTGTTTATACATGACTACTGAAAAAACTAAAAATGAAAGTTTCTGAAATAAGGCCACAAAACACAAACCAAATATCTGTCCACAAGACTTGACTAATGGATGTTGTCGCCAAGAGTTTTTGCTTCAAAATGATCAGAAAATCATTCTGCCTAATCATTTACATAAAACAATAGATTGTTTTAAATTGTGAAAAACATTTTTTTTGTATGGAAAGGCAATATGCGAATGGGTGTGAATGGCCTAACCTCCTCATGAACAATTAGGTGGTTCTCACCTAAGAAGACAAAGACCCGCATAATGAGCCTTTCATTCAGGTGTCACACAAGAAAGAATGCAAGGACTATATATATTAGTGGTGAGCCGTTATTGGCGTTAACGTGAGACGCCAATAAAAAAATTAAATAAATAAAATATCGGAGTTAATCTATTCTCAAAGTTGGGTTGGGAGGTGGGTCTACACTACGCAAGCTATGATGACTTTCTTGGGGTTTTTTTAAGGGGAATTATTTGTATCTTAATTTTAATCAGTGTTTCATCAACCAATTGCCTGGATTTAATAATTAAGAAATAAATATAGCAGAAAATAGATAATCACGACACAGAGGTGCCGGCGCATGAGACACAGCATAAAAGGTAAGCCTACTTGCCTCAGAAGTATAATGTGTATAATGTAGGGAATAGTTACGAAAATGGAGAGAAAATATAAATCGGGTGGATTAGAAGGAAAAGAACGAGATAGTGTTTGTGTTTTATTTAACATAAGCTTACTTGGCTCAACAAGTGACACATTATTACATATGCATTCATCAGATATATTACTTTTTTTTACAGTTTTAATTTTAAAATGACTTGGTAGCAGATAGCCCCATGATGAAGCTCCGCCCCCACTGTACTGAGAGTCTAACTCTGCCCCTGCCCATCTTACAAACTACCTGCCAGGTTATTTACTTGGGTAGCATACATATTCTGAATGCCTTTGGCAGAATTCAAATGAGCCATTTTAATGTAGATTAATTCAAAGATTACAGTGAGATTACTCTAGATTAAAAAATTTATCTATGCCCACTAGGGCTGAACGATTATGGAAAATAATCTAATTGCGATTTTTTTAACCAATATTGCGATTGTGATTTAATATGCGATTTAAAAAAAAAGTTATTTACTTTCTGTATTAGTCGACAAAGACAAGCAATAAGTTCCCCAGTATCCCAGTAGGGATGGGAATCTTTAGGCAGCTCATGATCCGATCTACTTTTTTTTATTAATTAATCTTAATAACACTTAAAATATGTATTTAATTACATGTGTAAAAACACATACTTTAAAAAATTATTATAAAAAATCATTTAATTAAACCAATGTTTAGAATTTTAAATAGGCTTTATAAAATAATATATCTTCAAAATATAAAAGCTAGTAAATAAAGAAAGAACAAAAAAAAAAACATTACAAGCAATAAAGAAATAGTGGTCTCTGTATTTAAAAGTAGGCTGTCTGAATGTTTATCAGTCAAGAGCTGGAGTGATTTCCCCTTCAGTTTAGATATGATAAGCTGCATTCACACTAATGCACATATCTCTTGAAAAAATGTGGTTTGTCCTGTTGGTTTAAGAACTGACCGTGTTTAGATTAATTTCGCGTCATAAAAGCATTTTGACATGCACGTTTATGCACATTTAACCAATGAGTCGCTCACGGCCGCATGCACGAGCGCTCTTTACAAAGCGTGCGTCAGTATATTAAAATGAAAGCAGCCTTCTCTGTGATTTTCATAGTTTTAATATAGGCCTAAGCCAACTGCATTCCAAAAGACATAAAAAATGCCTCTGTGAAGCATTTGTAAGGAAAATTCCCGCGGGAGAGAACGCGCACTGCAAGAGCATCAAGCAAAGCGGCAAAACCTGAGCAAATGAAGCCTGCGAATGTCCTTGTAATTCGGTTCAACCCCGAACTTTATGAAATATAGTTTCGGAAGCTTCGAGCGATGTCGTGTGTGTGAGAGAGAGAGAGAGAGAGAGAGAGAGAGAGAGAGAGAATAGAAGCAAGCAGAACACGGTTCGTTTCAGAAGCACGCGCAGCGTCATCGCGCATCTGTGTTTAAAAACTAAGCTCAGACTCGATTCTGAAATTCTCTGAATCGATCCAGGATTGTTGGGGAGAAAATAGATAACACAATATCACATACATTAAAAATAAACTGTTCTTTTCTGAACGCCAGGCCGCGTAGAGTGGCAAGTTGATGCTTGATCTTGCAGACTGCTCCCGCGTGTCACGTGACAGTGTAATCGCAGCTCTTGCGATTACAAAATCACGTTTCATCATATCGCGATTTTATTGCAAATGCAATTAATCGTTCAGCCCTAATGCCCACCATGAATTATATATATATATATCCCCTTTCGCCTTCAGAACTGCCTTAATTTTACATGGCATGAAGAATTTATTCAACAAGGTGCTGAACGCATTCTTTAGAAATGTTGGCCCATATTGATACTAGGATAGCATCTTGCAGTTGATGGAGATTTGTGGGATGCATTTTGAATGTTCCGGTATGATTTTGTCAAAGGAATTTAGGAATAAAACCACATGGTGGTTTGAATCGAAAGTCGCATTCTTTTAACAATTAATCATGCAGCTCTAGTTAGACCTGATGTTTAACAAACATTCACCGATAAAAGATTCCTGCACACTAGGTGGTAAAGGCAAACATACGTGGTATGGGAAGGTGTGGGGGGCGTTGTCCAGGATGACAGTCTTCGACAAGTCTCTCTCCAGAACAGTCAAGTCTTTAATGTAGTGTCCCAGCACACAGGCACAATCATCCTGATACAAACGATGTCTTAAAAATAAAAAAATAAAACACAGAATTACATTATCATGGTTCCTTCAAGGTAAATGAGTAGTGAGTTATGAGACAGGTTTCTCCAGATTCTGACTGGGCATCATCTCCAGGACAATTTTGGGCATATGGAAGTGTAAAATGTCTCACCTAAAGAGCTTTTTATTAGGGTCCAATATATCTACGATCTTCTCTGCATATTCCTTTTTTGCAGATGTGTAAACAAACATCTGGAACAGAAAAAGACAGACCAGATTTATTAATAGATTTTCTCACTGCTGGTGACAATTAAAGCCAGCCATAACAATTTTTTGGCAAAAAAACAATAAATAAATGTGATATATCTGTTCAGAGTACTAATGTGTAAAAAATAAATAAAAAAAAGACACATGGACTGAATGAAAATTACTTTCTGACAGTAGGTGGCATTTATGGAAAAGTAGCCAATAGGATTTCTATGAAGTTTGGAAAAGTATTTTCAGGTCAGGATAAGCTAATATATATATATAAAAAAATCCTTCGTTGTCTAAAATAAAAAATTAAGATTTTCAAAATATATATTTTTAATTCAAGCAAAGCATTTTTATGACAAAAGCTTAGCGACTGTTCAATGACTCTCGAACACGTTGCGTGAATTCAAAGTGCACATTTATATAAAACTATTTGTATTTAACATAAACGAGCCTCTTTTTACCTACACTAAACTTATATTTACTCAATTGTCACTCAAACCAGAAACAGATAAAGCAGCTAACAATCATCCAACTCAGACTGTGCTTTGCTGATTCTATAAACCACGATTACAGTTTTAGACCAATGGTTCAGAGGTGAATATATATGCAGGTTATAAAACATTTTAAGTTTCTTCTCATCATGCAAGTGCATGTTGTCACTTTGAGAAAACCAATGAAATAAAATAAAAAACACAGAAGAATGGTGATGACTGTGCTATAAACCAATTATGATGCTAAAATAATGCTGTATGAACCATTATACTAACCAATAGGGATCGGTATCGTTAAGGTTTTATCGGTCTTACTACTCTTACCGATACCGCTTATCGATCCGGTACTTTAACGGTATTCTTATCGGTTCTTTTTTTTTTTTTTTTAAGAATTAAGAACATAATTAAACTCTATATTTTGAAATGTAAAATAGAAAAAGCAAAATGAAGAAAAATATACTTTTGTTATGCAGCAATGTGCAGGCTTTTTTTGTTTTATATACAAAAAGGAGGCATAAGAAAAAAAACAAGTACAAACACAAGAATACAATTAATCCAAGATACAAATTATATACAAAGTGCTTTAATTTCAGGAAGGTGTACTAACATATCTTTTCAGGTAATTGTTTCTGTCTGAAAAGAAACCTAATTTAGTAATCAAATATAAAATATCACTGTATAGTTTATCATAGATAGATTAATGCTCATTAAATCTAAAGTTACTCATTCAAAAGCTGTGAGTGATTTTCTCTGCCTTTTGTTGTTTGATTTGCATTAATGGCTGAATCGTCAGCAGGTTTAGGCTATTAGACTGCTGCCCCTTTAAGACCGAGAGCAAATCTAATCGGTAACTGAAGCACCATCATTTTCTCCCTATTTTTTACGTGTTTAAGTGAATAAACTGTGTTTAAGTGAATCTCAGAGCTGGTCATTTTGACATTTTTATGTATATTTGATAGTTAAGGACACACGAAGCCCAAAGTATAGGCTATAGTGAAGTAGGTTATAAGGAAGTTAAGCTGGACAGATCATGCGTCTTGTTTTTTAACGGTTTTATCTCAAATATCTTCTTTTTACAGTCTTTGGAAGCCGAAATACAAAATATATTAGAATAATATCCCACATCTAAAGTGTAACCACGTTGAATGTTTAGTTCTGTCCTCATTGTCACTGATTAAGCAACTGTCGTGTTGAGCGTGCTGTGGCTTTGCGTGAGAGATCGCTCTCTCTCTCTTCTGAACTGCGAATTTCAAATTTGCATCACAGACAAATGGTTTAATTAAAATATAGTTTATATATAGAAAAGGCTGCCGATATAAACATGTTCAAGATAACGTCTTTATAGGAATGATAAATAATTTCTCCAGTACCGACAGCAGAACCGATAATGTCCGAGCTTATCGATACAGCGGTCTTTCAAAATTCAGTACCGGGGCCCGTTTAATACCGGGTTTCGGTACCCATCCCTACTAACCATGGTCTGAAAAATCTGGAGAGGTTTGGAATTTTGAGTTTAGAAAAGTATGGAATTTTGAAATGGAAAATGTGAAGGAAGTGGGAACCCTGACGCTATGTAACTGCATTTCTGGCAGCCATTTAGTTATTTTGTATTCAGTATTATCAAAGAATTGTATGTTGTTGTTTTTTATGAAACAAAAGCACCCTTGGGCTTGTGAACATAATGCATATCTTATTGGTTGGCCACCTTTATTTACAAAGAGATTAGAACACCTCTCTGAAAAAAAAAAATCTGTCACAATAACGACATGCAAACGTCTGTACAGGGCTGAGCAGAAGCATAAACAGCTGTAAATTTTCTGTTAAACTCTTGATTGAGTTTTTAGGTTCCTTGCCACTGTTGCCTTTGGCTTGCTCAGTTGGGGATATCCAAATTGATTAACCAATCAGTAATACCCTTGATCAGCTCTACCAAACGTGGATGTTTTTCCACTAAGAAAAGATTGGTACTGTGAAGCTCCTTTGATGCAATCTATATTGTGAAAAGCGCTATATAAATAAATATACTTGACTAAATTGAAATTAAAATGTTTAACTGAACTAAATTCTAGCACCAGACATTAATCCGTCAGTGTTTCAAAAAATCATCCTGAACACTGTCAGTTATCACAATGTTTACCTCAAAATGTTTGGTCATGGCTTGTAGAAACTCTTTCACATATGGTCGGAGGATCACGTAGACCTGTGAAAGCATGTTTAGTTAATCGCATCACACTTCAAGAACAGCAGAATTCCCAAACTTTTTCATGATAGTCAGAGTATGTTAACCATTATTCCAAGAAATGCATGTATTGACACTTTTCCACTCCATGGTATGACTTGGTACAACTAGGCTCGCTTTAAAATCGTGCAGTGTGATTTCTGGATTTTTTTTTTTAGATTATGTCTCTCACAGTGAACATGCACCTACGATGACAATTTCAGACCCCTCCATGATTTCTAAGTGGGAGAATAGCAGGGTGTTATATCGTTACAACCCCACTCCGTTTGCTATTACACTGCAGTTTTGTACCGCTTCATAGTGGTTAGGATTATAGACTGATCTTTAAAGCTGCATCGCCGCCTCATCTACTGACCACAATACAGTCATTTCTTTTTTTAAGTTGTGTGTGAAAGCAAGTCTTTTAAAAAAAGTTGTGCAAACAAATGATACTGCTGTGGCTGTTGCTGACTATTTAAATCTAGCGGGTTTGGTGTCTTGTGTTGCAAATACAATGGGTGGTAGTGACGATTCTCTGACTGTCAGTCACAATATATTGCAATACTAAATCATATGTTATGTTTATACATAATATGCATTATGGATAGTTACAATATGTATTGTGTAAAAAAAATAAAGTTTATTATAGTTTTAGTGTCAGTACTACATTAAACTATTATAGATACATTTGAATATAATGAGTTATCATGCAATGGGGGAATATTTGTGGGTCCTGATAATGTCAAATGTCTTATTTTACCAGTAAAAAGTGGCCTACATTATTTTAAATATATCTAGTCAGTGAAAGAGTGCAAGAATATTGGTATAAAATAATTCTGTTTTCAGCTTCAGAATCATGAATATTTGATATACCTAATGTCTGATATACCTAAACATTAAGTAGATGGAAAAACTGAAAAGCTGTTAATATATGACTATATATAAACAGTTATATGATTCAAATTTGCCTTCGAGATCGATAGAGACGGACATGGTCAGAGCCCGCCAAAGCTGGCAAAGCAATTTTTTATTTAGCAGTTCATCATGTGACACTTTAAAGGTGCAATACCTAAGATCTAGATGCCGCTAGAGGGCGCTACATTCAAAACAACAACAACGGCTTTGCTTGATGACGCCGTGGAGGAACGCGGAATGATGGGAACTGTTGTTTTCAACTCCACCGTGGATAAATCAGTCAGACGGGAATCGAAAATTAGTTGTCATGGATGAGGTAAAGTTCGATTTCTATAAACGTTGCGTTTAATGACATGCTTGTATTTCATTAAACTGAAATAACCGTGCAAGAAAAGTCAGGTTTAAAAGTAAATTAGTTATCACAGATGTTACTGTACGAGTCACTGGACGAAGCTATGGTGGAGAGGGTTTGAAGGGGCAGGTCTCTCGCAAGGAGTTGACGTGGTTGGCCCTCCTTGGTAACTTTATAAAAATAAAAAATCAATTTAATGTCAGTTATCCCAACCTGCAAGAATTCATTTCCGGGAGGTATATTTCGATAACAAGATTGTGGGGGTGGGAGGGAAGGCTAACTTTCGCGTTCGCGAGGCACAAATGCAAAGTCTCTCCCTCTGTACAGTGCACGCGCAGCGCGCTGTATGTTATGCGCGCAGTATGTCTCGCTCTAACATTATATCCCGGGAGATTTGAACTAATTTGCGGGCATCAGGGAAACGCTATCAATATGCGGGAGATCCGGGAGACTTGGGATGTCTGCAATGTACATTTGACACATCTTTTCATGTCGTGTAAGTATTCAACCACAGCTACAGTTTCACAAAATTAACGTTAAGGGGGTCGCACACCGGACGAGAAGCTGCAGCGCCGCGTTGCACCACATAATTATTCGAACACATTATTATCTATAAGTGTACACATACCGGCGGCGCCATTCGGCGTCTGTCCGCGGCGCCCAGCAACGTTTCAGGACCGTGTTCAAAACCCTGCTGCGCCACAGAGCGCCATTTACATAGTTTTATATAAAATTGTAATTATTTTTGCCTCAAACCGTTGCTAATGGATCCTGACTTTGCCCTATGGTGCAATATCTATGCATTTAGTTTTGCATTCATTTACAGAAATCAGCTGCTTGAATGACAATTACTGATTATTATTAGATTTTTCACGTGAGATTCTCAATTCATTCTGTGAACGGATGCTCTGAGGTAAAGTTTTCAGAATGCAGACTCAGCAACGATTGTATTTAATTGTACAGTACAATAACATAGAACAGACATTATCTTCATTTTCTGTCATTAAACATAACAATATTGCTGGCCATACACTGATGAGAAAGTGCGCGTCCGGTGTTCGATAACGTTACTGGAGTTGTCCTAAACGTGACGCGGCGCTTCTCGTCCGGTGTGCGACCCCCTTTACAGCCAACAGTTAACATTCCGAGAATAAATGAAAAGAATATATGTGCTCCATTCCATAACAAATGCGCGAAACAAGCTGCCGTTTGATAGGCGCTAACGCACAACTACAACTACCGCATTTGTCCAGGACTACACGTAGTAAGAGCGGAAACCGAGGTAAGCGGATATGACGCGATTGACTCGCGACTCCCAGCTCACCCCTGCTGACACGTGCCGTTTCCTTGGTTAAAATCTCAATTTTCTCGCGATTTAAACATTGTTTGAAACATTTGGAATATTGTGAGTTATCATCTTTACTAAATATATAACACTGGCCTTGTGATTTTGGGATATTTTAATGCAAAAATCTTAGGTATTGCACCTTTAAACGTTCTAATCACACTGTTGTGATTGTACATGTCATAGAGTTAATTCAAATTTCACCGACCTTGTACTTGTGATCTTGAAAGCGGGTACTGAAGGTGTATTCTGCATCAGAAATCACATTGAGTGAACTGAACACGAGCGTTTCATCCTAGAATCGTACAAAAACAAAATCCAAAGAATCAAAACAGTTGTTTCTAAACCACATCAAATTAGTGCACTAGTCAGCTTTTCATTTACCTATGGCTCTGTTTAAACCTGGTATTACACAAGTGGAAGACGCTAAATACAAATGTAAGTGAGGTCTAAATGTTATGAGCTAGTCAACTTCCAGAGGTAGTCGAAAACGCATTTGACCGGATTGCTTTCACAGTGTAGTTGCTGATAGACCCTTCCCTCGAACAATATGAGTCTCCCTCGTCTACTTGTAATCCGATTGACCAAAACACATCTTAAATACCAGGTGTACACTAGGGCCTAGTTGTTAAAGCCTCTCTCTCAACAAGGGAGTGCTAATGGTCCATCTGATTGAATTAATGGCCCTGCCATTAACCTCCAACAGTTTGGAATCATTCAGTCAATGAATCGCATGCCAATTCAATCAGTTCAGTGACAAATGTTGAGTTGACCATAGGGGTGAGACGGTTATTATATAACCGTGAGACCGGCGGTTAAACTCTAAGAACTCTATAACCGCCAAAACCATGTTATTACATTTTTTTAGCATAAAGAATGTTTAAATACTTATATCAGCTTACGAGGGAGGCGGAGTTAGTGGTGCTTCGGAGGCTGCTTCTGCTGGAGACGATTCGGGAGAGGTCGGATCCCTTTTACCGATCAGAGCGCACGTTGACATGGAGTAAAGCCTTGTTTATAGACGAATCCGGCGAAACTACCGGAAGTAAGCGGGCGCCATTACTGAGCTGTTGCTGGGTAGCGTTGCGCCATTGCCTCCTATTGTTTTAGTTGCAACTTGCGTCCACTGGAATAAACATCCCGCGATTTACGACTGTCACTAACGTTACAACGTTACCCCTTGTATAATGTCGAGTGGGTAAACAGTTTCCGTTATAAATTGTTTCTATGGTGGCAGTAAAATTTCAATTTTGAAGAGAAAACACTGTGAATACCCCGGGTCGACTGCCCCTGTCTGGTGCCGTACGGTTTACACAGATTTCCTGGGCGAGTACAAGACGCGGACATTCGCGTATAATAACAATTATTTAATGACATAATGAAAAAAAAATTAATAAATATGTGATATAGTGATCAGCAAAATCTCCTCTCTTGCTATTTTTTCTATTCAATTAACATGCTATGGTCATTAAATGGCTTTCCTGAGCTAAATGTAACGTTATGTGACATAATTGTTCTCCCGCTGTTATATTGACCTCTTTCCATGGTTTAAAAACACTAATTGGTCGATATTATGTATACTTTCTAGCTGCAACGTTACCTTACCCTTGCCCGTTGCAATGTGAAAATGAGATAAATAATGGACACAAAGGAAAAACATGAATTTGTTTATTTGATTTCATTATTTATTGTTGCCAAATGGACAGATCTTTTTTATAGTTTCCTCGTTAGCAAACGTTAGCCTAGCTAGCTTGCCAACTTGCCAAGCTATTTTCATAAATAATCTGCAAGATCAGTTGTACCTTCATCTGTGACTGGAGGCCACTGTCTAACATCATCAACCCAACAAGTCATTCTGCCTGGCAGTAGCTGTCATCGAGGGTGCTTTCGCGTTATCATCGAGGTTTGTTTACATACCGGTGCACATGTCTATGCCGGTGTAACAGCTCAGTAATGGCGTCGCCACAAGATGGCAGCCTACACAGAACGCTCGTCGGATTCGTCTATACTTGACACGTCTGTTTCTTTTACCGTCTATGGACAGGCAAGACCTCATTTCGCTTGGCTGTGTGCAAGGCTTTTTCTGTAATAGCGCGTGGCACCACATCCGAGGATGAACGACTTCAAGCTGAATCTGCCCGAGCATGTACGTCAGCACACCGGCACCCAGTTTGCGCGTTTAAATTGCAGTTCATTACATAGTTTTTTTGGTAAAGGTTTTGTTTACTGTGTGTGATTAATTTAAAACAAAGATAGTATTATAGATAGTAGTATTACAAAGATAGTTTTGGTACTTTAGCTTATTCACGATATCCCCCAGAGTTACATGTCCATACACGCCTTTTTCATCTCCGTGCGTGAGGTAACTCTGTCTGACGCACCCACCGCTAGCCTAGCTTAGCACAAAGACTGGATGTAAATGGATACAGCTAGCATACTAATCCCAATAAGAGACAATATTACACAAACATTTTCCTATTTACATGTTGTGATTTGTATAGTCACAGAATGTACAAATAACAAGGTCGTATGAGACACAGACATGTTTTAAATGTATAGAAATTGGGAACTATATTCTCAGAAGCCGAAGCACTACTGCTTGGGCGGAGTGATTGCCGCAGCACCCGAGACGCACCGTGGTGTGGTGCACTTCGCAATTTGTGCTAAGCTAGCCTGGCGGTGGGTGCGTCAGCATATGGCAAATAAGCTTAAACGAAGGAACCAACGAAATAAGCTTAAAGGATAATTCCGGTATTAAACACCTTAAGTCTATTTTGTAGTTTGTTTTGAATGAAATAGACTGGTGGACTTATAAATTTTGAAAATGGGTCCTGTCTCGACTTTTTTAGAATCGCCTGTGACAGCTTTAGACAGGCTGTCTATGGGCATGCACAAACATGTCCATAAAACAACCCTTAACGTTCATTTTCAAAACTGTGCAACTCACCGAGTGGTTGGTGGTGTTCGTTGATGTTCTGAAACAAGTAGCCTAGCGAAATACTGTTTCTGTCGTGTTTTATTTGTCATTTTTTTAAAATCGCATTGATGTCTGCTGGAGGACTCAGTGCTCGATGATATTACTGCGCTAGCTACCGGAAAAGGAAAGGGGTCTGTTTACATTTGGTTGTAGTCTTTTCGCTCGGTTCTCCGTCTCTCCGAAGGCTAGCGTGAGCAGAGCAACTGTGCTCCCGGACTTTTTTTACGATGCGCTAGACACCGTGTTCCGTACAGCGTCCTGGTTGTCGCCATCAAGTGGTCGGGAGTGTGCTAACGCTTCAGACTCAAATATCGAGCGGAAGTTTATACGCGGTTGTGAGGTATCTGAAAAAATAGTTCCACAATAGCAAACAACACGGATTGAAAGCATACATTGCGCTGATATATTTGTTTTTAATCATCAACGAACACCACCAACCACTCGGTGAGTTGCACAGTTTTGAAAATGAACGTTAAGGGTTGTTTTAAGGACATGTTTGTGCATGCCCATAGACAGCCAGTCTAAAGCTGTCACAGGCGTTTCTAAAAACAGTCAAAGTCAAGACAGGACCCATTGTCAAAATTTCTAAGTCCACCACTCTATTTCATTCAAAACAAACTACAAAATAGACTCAAGGTGTTAAATACCGGAATTATCCTTTAAGTCCCAAAAAGTCGGAGTGTTCCTTTAATGGAAAGCACATTCAATTATAGTCATCTTGCTGTTAATTTTAAACAAACATAGAGCAAGTAGCTAATCAGTGTCTGCTCGTTTATTCAAACTGTTGCCCTATGATAACAGACGAACTCACCAAATCGAGCACCAGGGTAGCTGCAGGTGTGCTCCTCGTCTTGGGCGGAATGTCCCGCACTGTTGAGACAGGCCTGGACTGTTGTGAACGGTTCGGAATGTTCTTAATGAATGTGAAGCTGATACAAAAACAGTGACAACAATCAGATTAAACCACAGATGAATCACTTCAATCAGTCTGAATTGTACAAGCCACAAAAACTCCTTTGTAAAAGAGACTCACGGGCTAAACACTTCCTCATTCTCCTCATCCTCTGAAAGAGGGCTGGCAGCGCTGTAGCCAAACACACAGTGTTCAGGACTGAAAATGGGACTTGTGTTTGGATGCTCACCTATTAAAAAAAAAAAAAACTACTGTTACAACAAATCAAACAACAAGGTATCTGGGAAGTCATTACTTATTTAGTTTAAAAATACAGAGTACAGACAAAATGTTTCATAATAAATGTCAGACGCATCCAAAGAGGTTTGCATTGAATATAGATTAGGGCTGTCAAACGATTAAAGGATTAGTTCACTTTTGAAAAAACTTTTGCTGATAATTTACTCACCCCCATGTCATCCAAGATGTCCATGTCTTTCTTTCCTCAGTCGAAAAGAAATTAAGGTTTTTGATGAAAACATTCCAGGATTTTTCTCCTTATAATGGACTTCCATGGGAACCAGGTTCAACCGAGGTCCAAACGACAGTTAATAACAGTTTCAGATGCAGCTTCAAATGTCTTTAAACGACACCAGACGATGAATAAGGGTCTTATCATGCGAAACGATCGGTTATTTCAACGCTTATTCCAAAAATGTAACTTTTCTAAGGACAAATGCTAGCCTTTCTCCATTCTGTGAGGCGCGTTTGCAACGTCACGTAATACGTAATTACGTTCAAAAGGTCACGGGCGACGTAGTCAGAAGTACAGAGTCAGAGTGTTTACAAGTTGAACGCATAGGTTGAACGTGAAAACTAACTCAAACGCCGTTTACAAAAAAGGAATTAAAAGGTAAAACAACGATGTCGGACGATTTTGATTCTGTACTTCCGGCTACGTCGCCCGTGACCTTTTGAACGTAATTACGTATTACGTGACGTTGCAAACGCGCCTCACAATATATTACAAGGCTAGCATTTGTCCTTAGAAAAGTTACATTTTTGGAATAAGCTTTGAAATAACCGATCGTTTCGCATGATAAGACCCTTATTCATCGTTTGGTGTCGTTTAAAGACATTTGAAGCTGCATCTGAAACTGTTATTAACTGTCGTTTGGACCTCGGTTGGACCTGGTTCCCATTGAAGTCCATTATAAGGAGAAAAATCCTTAATTTCTTTTCGACTGAGGAAAGAAAGACATGGACATCTTGGATGACATGGGGGTGAGTAAATTATCAGCAAAAGTTTTTTCAAAAGTGAACTAATCCTTTAATCGCGATTAATCACATCCAAAATAAAAGTCTGTGTTTACATAATATATGTGGGTGCACTGTATATATATATATATATATATATATATATATATTTAATGTTTTCATGTATATACTGTATATACTGTATGGTCATATATAATTTATATTATATATAAATAAATATTTTATATATAAATAATATGTTTTTCTTAAAAATGTGCATGTGTGTGTATTTATATATAAATAATATTTTTTTCTTAAATATGTGCATGTGTGTGTATTTATATATATTTATAAAACGGTTAGTTCGAATCCTTGATTTTGATTGGTCAAGAGCTGTGCTTTATTCACAATAAAACACAGCTATGACCGCTTCACCCAACGGTTCTATTGATCGCTGCGCAACACTGAGGTTCTATGTTGTTTTCATTTGAGCTTTCATGCATTTTACACATTGGAACGTTGTTGCTGTTCACGCTCAGGGACTATTTTTTTCTAGCGGAAGGAAGGCTTTTAGTAATTTTATTTCAAGAAAGTTGCACTAATACATTGTTTTTTACTTTAATATTGTGTAAGGTACTCGAGGCAAGTGCTGTATCATGAATAAGTAACGGCTGAAGGGGTTGCAGCCCTTCAGCCGTTACTTATTCACGATACAGCACAGCCTCTCATACCTTATTGCTTACATACAAAATAATTATACACAGTGCACCCATATATATTTTGTAAACACAAACTTTTATTTTGGATGCGATTAATCGCGATTAATCATTTGACAGCCCTAATATAGATGTAATACAAATCGTATATTTATAAAAAAAGAACAGTAAACATAAGTTTAGATGTAATACAAATCGTATATTTATAAAAAAAGAACAGTAAACATAAGTTTACAAGTGGTTAATAAAGGTCCCATGAAATGAAATTTTCACTTTCTGAGGTTTTAAAGTGAACCCCGACTAGTGTGGCATGCTGGCCATATAAGATTAACGTGGGCGTCAGCTATAAAAAGGTGATACAAAAACACTCCAAATGTTTTTGATTTTATTAAAAAAAGACAAAAATCCTGTGTGTTATTTATATAATGGAAAGCACATTCACTTATAGTTGTCTTGTTGTTAATTTTAAATAAACGTAGAGCAAGTCGCTAATCAGGGTCTGCTCGTTTATTCAAACTAAGTTGTTCTATAACAGACGAACGTTGCTCTGCATACGTCATCTCCTTCAGCGCTCTGATTGGTTTTAGGTCTATCCAATTGCGCCCAGAGGCATTTGAGCTACGTCCGTTGGTGACGCCCCTTTGGAAATGATTTGTCTATGAAGCTTTGCCAGACCATAACTCAGTTACGAACTAAGAATGGTCTGGTTTTAACCAGGCTAAAGGAGTTGATCATTGATTTTAGAAGAAATAAATAATTGATAGTACCAGTGATAATTAACGCTCAGAAAGTAGAGATTGTTCAGTCTTATAAATATCTTGGTGTCCATTTGGACAGTAAACTGAACTGGAAGAATAGTGAGGCTGTTTTTAAGAAGGTGCAATCAAGACTATTCTTTTTACAATATGGAGATTTCTCAGAGAATTGTGGCTAGTGTTTTGTTTTCTGCAGTGCTCTGTTGGGGATGTATTATCACTGCAGATGATACAAATTGGATTAATAAACTGATTAGAAAGGCTGGCTCAGTTATTGGCCTTAATCCTGATTCACTTGAGGTTACTGCTGAAAATGCAGATTGGTTGAGTTAATGACACATTTTGATTGGTTGAGTCCACGCAGCATTTTATTTCACCCATTTTTAAAAATCAATTTTTTATGGAGTTAAAAAATATGACCGATGGAACGACGACGAGGTTCAGGCGTCATTAAGCTTAAATTCAAAAGATGAAATCCAGGTCTTAGATTTAATTTAATTATTTTGCACTCATGATTTTTCTAGAGTGACTTTTATCACTGAATTTTCCACGAATCTAATTTATAATAGTGTTTTGTCATAGATTATGATCATATCATTTTTGCATTTGTTGTTTTTATGATGATGTTTAACACACAAAAGAGTAAATATAGCTGCGAGCAGCGATGGCGGGCCCAAGCCGGTGGCACCGCAACCCCGGTTCCTTTAGTTACCTAAAGGCACCCGGGTAGCGGTGCCGAAGGCTTTGGCCCTTTTATGATTAAATGTTAAAACGGCTTGCCATACTCTGTCATTTCGACTAGTCACAATTATGTTACAGATGTCTTAAATGATAATACAAACTATCCAAAATGTAATTACGAATAGACAGAAAGACGTTGTTGATATCTACAATGTTAATTCCGGACAGGCAAACCTAGCTTTTAAATGTTAAAAGGGCTTGCCATACAGGGACGTAGGCTCAGAGAGAGGCTCACCATATTCAAACCAAAATATCTGACTTCCTCTTGGTCCGAGCTAATGACTATGTATTAGAAAGTTGTCCGGCTTGAGGAGTACAATGTATATACCGATTTTTGTAACTGTAGATAAAACTAACAACCCCACTTTTGTCAAAAGGTGGCGCTATTTAGTCCTTGCACATTGCCCGTTTCTGAAACTTTGCACGTCTACTGGCTAATAAATGTGATGTATCTGTTGAGTTTCAAGCAATTTCAATTTCAATTTGACTGTTGAAAAGAAGTGCGCCGATTAGATACTCAGGATCGGTATCGGCTCTGACACTGCCATCTTTGACGAGGCTGATTCAAATTCTATATTGTGCATATACTATTCTGTTAGGCACAAAGGCACAAAAACTTTCTAAAGTACCATAAAGTTTTTGTGTACTGTATTATTAGTGTTCTGAAGCTATTATGTGATATAGAAATTAATATTTAAGTCATTAAATTCAAGAACACAAACTTTTCCCTCTCTGCGCCTGTCAGTCATTCTCCATTCAGCATTCAAACAGCACGTCACATTCGGTTACAGTCAATGATGAAACGATCTTCAATGATTCAATGTTAATCCTATTATACTGGATCTTTAAGATAAAGGTCTAAAGGTCTATATTTTCGAATGAAGAAACTTTTTCTTGCTGGACTTTATTGCTGTATTTTAATCGTGTTACTTTCTACCGGGTGTCGGACGCTGTCGGTTAGATCACAACACTAGAGTCAGAGCACTATAATTGTTCTTCACGCACACAGTAACTGAAATTTAAAACCTTTAAAAGAAAAGGCTCAATAAACTATTGCATAGATAGATAATGTATAATACACTGTTCATAAATATGTATTTCCTTTGTGCTTTGAACTTTTCAATACGGACTCAATGCGCTGTAACTTCATGTGGCTTCAAGCACATCATTCTCCGCTCGGGATGCACATAAGTGCTTTGTGCTGCACCGTATTGGAGCCGTAATATCATAATGCAGTGACGTAATGACAGATTATTAATTGCCTTTCAATTATATGTTGCTTTATAGCAGCCATGGCTATATTTTTTTTAATGATTTTTGTTATCTTGTTTTTCATGAATGTATTTTTCAAAAATAAGAGCAATGTGTATTATCTATTATTAATATGGTTTATAATAGCATTTTTGTCATAGATTATGACAAAGTAATCATATGATCCACCAGCGAGGAACCAGCAGAACAGAGTGAACATTCTTTCTGTTTAGTTCAATCCTACTTAATAGGAATTTATTTAAAATGCTCGCTCTACTCCACACCATTAATGTCTTGTGCGGACATCCGTATTTTGACTTTCGGTTTTAAGTAAGCGATTTAAAAGCTCCCAAGTCCCAGCGGAGTCACACGTTGATTAACCGGTGGGAATATACACAATAGGCCTACCTGATATTGAACACAAGAGGGCAGTATAGCACTACGTATGACTCAGATTATTATTTTTTTATGAATTTTACAACAATTCTGGCTGTTTTTGAACGTAAACACAATTCTTAAATGAAAAAAAAGGAAAAATTGGGGAAGTTATAATATTTGTATAATTTAATTTAGAAACAAATGATGTATAATTACAGTTTTAGAAGATATGAGGCTTTTAGTGTTTACTTTTTTGACATTACTTTAATCTTTTGCCATAGTTGCACATGTCTATTGGCTAATAAATGTGATGTATCTGTTGAGTTTCAAGCAATTTCAAGCAAGCTAAGAGTCCCAAAAGCATCAAAAAATAATGTTAAAGTTTGTTTCGTTGCCACGGCATTTTGAAAGTGACACACTTCCTGCTGCCAGTTGGTGGCGCTATAACTTTGACTCACAATAGTCACATCCATGTGATCGGTCTCTTACAGCGAAAACACTGCTGAAGTTTCATCAAGATCAGTTAATGTATGCTGAAGTTATAACACACATCCTGTTCCATGTTTCTCGCCATAATTTCGTTTCCTCGCCACGGCCAAACCGTTCGAGATATCAAAAATCCCGTGGCACTTTTTCATCCTTAATGTCTTGACTTCACGCTGATCGAGTTTCGTCGAATTTGGTTCAGTGCTCTAGGAGCAATAATTTAAATTACATTGCATGTGTTTTAAACACAACCCTAAATAGCCAACTTCCTGTTGGGCTGGGGTAAAAAGTAAGAGTGTGAAGTATATATGAAACGATGAGATCTATATGTGTACCAAGTTTCATATTATTACATGCAAGTGTGTTTGATTTATGGACCAAATTTTCAGACCAAGTTTATTGACCAAGTTAATCTGATTAATAAACTAATTATATAAAACTATTGCCAATTCACTACAATTAAACTAGTTATATGCCTTTACTTATAAAAAATAAAAATAAAAACTTATTTAAAAAATACCAGGCTTGAGAAATGTATTTTCTTTATGCAGGTCATACACACAGCAGTGAAATGGTTAAGCCCCCTCCCCCTGCACACACACACACACACACAGACAGCCAGCCAGCCAGCCAAAGGCTCAGAGTGGCCATATTCAAACAAAAATATCTGAGTTTCTGTGGGTCCTAGCTAATAAGTGTCAATTAGAAAGTTGTCCGGCTCGAGGAGTACAATATACATACCAATTTTTGTAACTCTAGTTAAAACTAACCACCCCACTTTTGTCAAAAGGTGGCGCTACTGAGCCCTCACCACGCCCGTTTCTGCAACTTTGCACATGTCTACTGGCTAATAAATGTGATGTGTCTGTCGAGTTTCATGCAATTTAAAGCATGCTAAGGGTCTCAAAAGCATCCTAAAAGCATCCTAAAAGAAGGGTAAAGTTTGATGCGTCGCCACGGCAACAGTTTCAAAGATATCAAGAATCCATTCACAGGTCTACATCTGCCGTATGTTTACATTATACATATGAAGTTTGAAGCAAATCGGGTAAAAATAAAAGGGTGATATCTAAGCATTTTGAAAGTGACACACTTCCTGCTGCCAGTTGGTGGCGCTATAACTTTGACTCACAATAGTCACATCCATGTGATCATCCTCTTACAGCGAACACACTGCTGAAGTTTCATCAAGATCAGTTAATGTATGCTGAAGTTATAACACACTTCCTGTTTCACGTTTCTCGCCATGATTTCGTTTCCTCGCCACGGACAAACCGTTCGAGATATAAAAAATCCCCTCGCAAACTTTCATCCTCAATGTCTTGACTTCACGCTGACCGAGTTTCGTCGAATGTGGATCAAAGCTCTAGGAGGAGTATTTGACATTCCATTGCGAGCGTTTTACAAACAAACCTCAATAGCCAAATTCCTGTTGGGCTGGGGTAAAAAGTAAGAGCGCGAGGTATAGATGAAACGATGAGATCAACGTGTGTACCGAGTTTCATATTATTACATACAAGCGTGTTTGAGTTATGGACCAAGTGTTCGGACCCCGTTCCAGGGGGCGCTGACGAGCTGCCCTGCCACGCCCGGGTACCATCTTCAGCCCGGCTCTGATGGCCGCGGGTTCTGACCCGTGTGCAAAGTTTCAAGAGTTTTCGAGCACGTTAAGGGCCCCAAAAGTGCCCAAAAGGTAGCAAAATAATAATAATACTAAAGAATAAATATAGCTGCGAGCAGCGATGGCGGGCCCAAGCCGGTGGCACCGCAACCCCGGTGCCTTTAGTTACCTAAAGGCTCCGAGGTGGTGGTACCACCGCCTTTGGCCCTTCATCGCTGCTCGCAGCTATATTTTTATATATATATATATATATATATATAGCCGGTGGCACCGCCACCCTGGTGCCTTTAGGGTTATTGTGCACAAACGTAACACTGCTTTGACTGTCGAAAAGAAGTGTGCCGTAGAGCTTGCAACAGTGTGGGCTCTGCAAAAGTGCGCATCGAGGACACATAAAACCAAAATGTATGCGTGAGCAACCTTCTGAAACCTAAAATGAAAAATGAGACACCCTACAGACATTCATGGATTTAACGGACACATTACATAAGTACACAACACTGAAAATTCATATGAAGTGTGTGCAATTTTTTCTATTTTTTCACCACCTGAGCAAAAATATTCTTTATACCTGACCTGCACATCATATGTAGAAACACAATGTTTTCAACATTCAGTTGTAACTTTTAACTTGAATGTGCCATTTACATTTTATTTGACCCTTAATGTAACATATTGATATTAAATCATATTTGTGAAAAACAAGCAGTTAATTAAGAAGTCACTAGATGAAGCACATTTTAGGTTCTCTGATATTTTTTTCCAGTGCTGTTAACTGTACAGTCTTTACCAATAAATACTATGAAAAATAATTTACAAAATCTTTTGCAGGACAGTTCAATTCTTTACAATAAAAGAATATAGTAAGAAAGAAAAGAAAGCTGTTACACAGATGGTTTGGGAAAACCATAAAGTGTTTTTGTACAGTCAATGAATTGTGTACAGGAAGCATTAAACCATCAAAGTTAAATGGTTGTTTGTTGCTTATGAATTTCCAATATTTTCTTTAGCAAGGGGTTTCAAACTTTTATTGGCAATGAGCCCTAAACAACCCTTGTGAGGTTCTTTATTTAGCCTTAAAATATAATAAAATATAGGCCTAATATAACCTAAACAATACCTTTGTTAGATTCTTTATTCAGGCTCATAATATAATACAAAAGAGGCCTAATATAATATAAAAAACGAATTGAAGTATTTGAAGTGATATTATACATCAGTTTAAATGCTTCAATTTGTGCACATAATATATTATTATAATATGAAAACAAACTGAAGCATTTAAATAGATCTAATAGCTAAATATTTTCAAGAAAAGTAAATATGCAAACTCTTTAATAGTAATCATACCTACCCGCCCCACACACACACACACAATCATCGATTTAAACTAATGATGTATTTTGACTTCACGCATGGGTGTTTAATTGTTACTGTTCTATGTCCATCAACCATTATTTCCACCACTTTAATCAGTTTTCACTCTATAGCGGTTGACCAGAGCACTGAATTTATTTCTCAATTAAACTACAATCAAATGGATTTCCACACATTTCGCGTCAGTCCTCTGCGTGGTATTTTCTTATTTCGCTGCGCGGCAGCGGCTTCAGAAGTGCACGAGCTCAGAGGAAACTTTAACACAAACACACACTTCGACGCGCGCGCCTCTCTCTCTCTCTCTCTCTCTCTCAAGCTGGAGTGTGTGTATGCGCACTAGAGAGAGAGAGGCGCGCACGTCGAAGTGTGTGTTGAAGTTCCCTCTGAGCGCGTGGACTTCTGAAGCCGCTGCCTCGCAGAAAGTGTGTGTGTGTGTGTGTGTGAGAGAGAGAGAGAGAGAGAGAGAGAGAGAGGAGGGGGAGGGAGGTGCGATTGAACTGAGTGTGTGTGTGCAGTGTTTCCTCTAGGATTTTTCCAAGCTGTGGGGGCAGGCCCATTTCCCCGGTGGGGGGCCTTGTCTCCCCAAAGTATTATAATCGATCATGCGCATCCCGTGTGCAGAATGATGCACTTGAAGCAACACCAAGTCACAGCAAGCAATGCTTCACATTGAAAAGAACATAGCGAAGGGATTATATCTATAATATGCTTAGTAGGGCTGGACGATTTGGGGAAAATGTCATATTGCCATTGCAATTACTGAGGTCAATATTGCAATTGTGATATGCGATTCCGATATAATAAAATGGTTTCATGAGTCCAACTTGCTTGGTTCTAAAGTAAAATGCACACACAGATTAGTGATCATTCTGTGTATTAATGTTTATTTCTCAACTCAAACTACAGACAACAACTAAATGATTGATAACACCTATAATGATCAATAAACCATCAACCAAACCATCATTACAGTGAAAGCTATCAACTTTTTAAAAAAAATTATTAGGCTAAAAAAAAAATTTAACAAATTTTAAATTAAGTGAACTTCAAACAATCCCCACATAAACCCATAATAAAAACCATATTTACCTGTGCCCTTCCTGTCTTAACAGGTAGGATACAGAAATTGAATAAAGTTATCAAACAGTATGTGCTGCATGAATTATAAATTATATATAGAATAATCCTTATTAAAGCTACAAAAGTTCTTTAGTCAAGATCAGTGAGTAATTTTCTAATTTCCCTTTGTTCTTTTAACTTGACTGACAGAACGCTTTATTCGCTGCTGGCCCTTTAAGAGCACCCGTTGCCGAGACGCGGATCTCACATGCGCCTCATAGCACAACTCTTTTCGTCCTTAAGACTTTTCTTACGTTATGAAGATACTCGACAAAACGACATTTTGGCATAATTGTGTGTGTTATTGTTCGTTCAAGCTCGAAAGAGAACTGTTTATTCTGGGCTGGCACACGGTCAGTGCATGCGCATTATGCGAGTCTCATCTATTCTAATCTAGGGCACTCACAGGCAGCTTTTCACTTCTTGTCGTGCAAAATGCGAAAAGGCATTTGAACCAATAAGAGGGGGATCTTGTAACACTAGTCAAAGGATGACAAAAAAGAAGAGATGCTGCGCTAATAGCCCTACTTTGTTTATTTCATATAAAATCGCGGCATTTTGCGTTATATAATTGCATAGGTTTGAGATCGCTATTACGACTGCGATATAATTAATCGTGCAGCACTAATGCTTAGTGTATTCTAAAGGGCAATAAACTCCACTCCAGCAAGATAGTCATTTTATGCAAATCATAGACCTTTATGCCTTATCTACAAATAAAGTATGGGAACATTGATCTTGAAGAGAGTGTCGTCGTGTTACTGTCGCAACCGAACGCGACGCGCTAATGCTGATGCATGGAGAATGACTGAGGCGAGATGACTTTCCGTTAACTTTAACTTAGAGACTAAAATATTAATTTTACCACACATTAAGCTATTGAATGACTTTAGAAGTCTTGGAATATAGTGTGAAAACTTGATTGTGCTTTACAGTTTTTTATGCCTTTAGTGGGGCTTAACAAAATAACACAATATGCAGAATGTCGGACGTCACTTATAGGCTAAACTGTTTTTATAGATAAAACTATTTACATTCGGCAGTCATGAAAACAAATCTCAGATAACGGTTGACTAGGTAACAATGTGTAATTTTGCGCCGGAGTTCTCCTTTAACTTACATTAGCTAGCTAACTACGAACGAGCTAACCAGATAACATTAACAAATTGACAAGCACTTACTGGGCAGAATATGGCTCTTCAAATGACGGACGAAATTGGAGGTTGACTGTCCGCGATCTTAACGTTGCATGTCTTGCAAAGCGCTGTTCTTTTGCCATCTTGTTGTAAGAAATTCTTGAATCCAAAAGCGACGACGACCCTCGTTATCCCTCCGGCTGACATGTTGATGTGATCTGATGTAAGTGGGCGTGGTGTGCGTAAGGTATGAGAGGGCATGACTGATGATCTCTGATCCAGTCATGACAGCGCTATTCTCAGCCTGCGCTCCAGCTGGATCAACTTTATTTTTTTTTACATAATTTATATATTTTATATTCAAACTGAAAACATGATGTGATTAACACTCAAGTCATATTATTACATGCAAGTGTGTTTGATTTATGGACCAAATTTTCAGATCAAGTTTATGGACCAAGTTAATTTAATTAATAAACTAATTATATAAAACTATTAATGCACTACAATTAAACTGGTTATATGCCTTTACTTATAAAAAATAAAAAACTTATTTAAAAAAATACCAGGCTTAAGGCATTTATTTTTTATGCAGGCCATACACACAGGAGTGAAATGGTTAAGACCCCTCCCCCTACAAACACACACACATGCACAGACAGGCAAAGACATGTAGGCTCAGATTGAGCAAGACCACATTCAAACAAACATATCTGACTTTCTGTGGGTCCTAGCTAATGAGTGTCAATTAGAAAGTTGTCCGGCTCGAGGAGTACAATATACATACCGATTTTTGTAACTGTAGATAAAACTAACAACCCCACTTTTGTCAAAAGGTGGCGCTACTGAGCCCTCACCACGCCCGTTTCTGAAACTTTGCACGTGTCTACTGGCTAATAAATGTGATGTGTCTGTCGAGTTTCATGCAATTTCAAGCATGCTAAGGGTCTCAAAAGCATCCTAAAAGAATGGTAACGTTTGATGCGTCGCCACGGCAACAGTTTCAAAGATATCAAGAATCCATTCACAGGTCTACATCTGCCGTATGTTTACATTATACAGATGACGTTTGAAGCAAATCGGGTAAAAATAAAAGGGTGATATCAAAGCATTTTGAAAGTGACACACTTCCTGCTGCCAGTTGGTGGCGCTATAACTTTGACTCACAATAGTCACATCCATGTGATCGTCCTCTTACAGCGAACACACTGCTGAAGTTTCATCAAGATCAGTTAATGTATGCTGAAGTTATAACACACTTCCTGGTTCACGTTTCTCGCCATGATTTCGTTTCCTCGCCACGGCCAAACCGTTCGAGATATCAAAAATCCCCTCGCAAACTTTCATCCTCAATGTCTTGACTTCATGCTGACCGAGTTTTGTCGAATTTGGATCAAAGCTCTAGGAGGAGTATTTAACATTCCATTGCGAGCGTTTTACAAACAAACCTCAATAGCCGACTTCCTGTTGGGCTGGGGTAAAAAGTAAAAGCGCGAGGTATAGATGAAACTATGAGATCAACATGTGCACCGAGTTTCATATTATTATATACAAACGTGTTTGAGTTATGGACCAAGTGTTCGGACCCCGTTCCAGGGGGCGCTGACGAGCCGCCCTGCCACGCCCGGGTACCAGCTTCAGCCCGGCTCTGATGGCCGCGGGTTCTGACCCATGTGCAAAGTTTCAAGAGTTTTCGAGCACGTTAAGGGCCCCAAAAATGCCCAAAAGGTTACAAAATAATAAATATAGCTGCGAGCAGCGATTGCGGGCCCAAGCCGGTGGCACCGCAACCCTGATGCCTTTAGTTACCCAAAGGCACCGGGATGGTGGTACCGCCGGCTTTGGCCCTTTATCGCTGCTCACAGCTATATTTATATTTAATATAAAGCCGGTGGCACCGCCACCTTGGTGCCTTTAGGTTTATTCTGTACGACGTGTAAAAACGTAACCCCCGCTTTGACTATCAAAAAGAAGTGTATTGTAGAGCTTGCATCAATGCGGACTCGATGCGCTGTGCGCTGTAACTCCATGTGGCTTTAAGCGCATCATTCTCCACTCGGGATGCGCATAAGCGTTTTGTGCCACACTGTACTGAGCCTTTCATATCATAATGCAGTGACGCAATGACAGATTATTAATTGCCTTTCTTGTTCTGTTCCATCTATTATATGTTGATAATAGATAGGACAGAGCACTAAAAACCTCAAACAAAGCACTAAAAACTTAAGCTGTTTGCTGTGTAGTCTGAGAATGAGCTGTTTGATTTGCACCCTCTTCCTCTTCACTGTCCTCCATAAAAACCAGCTATCCAGGTCCATGTTGTTCTAGAAAGTTTGTATGTTGCTGCCTCAATTAACATCTCTGCTATACATTTAAAACATGGCTATATCTAAAATAATTTATCTTTTTGATTTTTGTCATCTTGTTTTTCATGAATATTTTACAACAATACAAAGAGCAATGTGTATTTTCCATTAATATAGTTTGTAATGGCTTTTTTTGTCATAGATTATAATAATATATTTTTTGGATTTGTTATTTATCTTTATAATGAAGTTGTCTGTATTAAGTAGATTGTGTTTAACACACAAGAGTGATTTATTAGTTCAACACATAGTTATAGAAATTCTACTTTATCTAAAAAAAACCCTGCACTTTATACAAACACACACACACACACACACATAAATACATGTAAATAAAAATACCAAAAAAAAAACATCAAATGTGTTTTTAGTCAGAGTATTATTTTATACAGAAACAAATATTTGTAATTCAGATAAGAATGAAGTTAGTGTTTTAAAATCTTAAGGAAAACAAATATATTGAAATATAGCACATGAATTTTAAATTCATTCAACTTCAATTACAAATACAATCTTACTTTTATTTAAAGCAAACTATACATTTAAAAGATGGGGGTTATATGCCTATTTTGTCATTTAAAAATATTGTTATGCAAATTGTTATGCAAAAAGACAAGGACTTAGAGACAAGGACTTGTAGGAAAAATCACAGCCAGCCACACACACACACATAAACACAGACAACAGCCCTCCCCTCCCCACACAGACACACACACACAGAGAGAGAGAGAGAGAGAGAATCGCAGGGGAAATAAATCCATTGAAACTACAATATCTGACTTTCTGTTGCTCAGAGCGAATGACTTTAAATTGGAAAGTTGATAGGCTTGACGAGAACAATATACGTGGTAAGTTTTGTAACTGTAGGTAAATTGAGCAAAGTTATAACACACTTTATGTGTCCTTTTTTAGTCATAAAATTCATTTCCTCGCCACGGCCAGACCGTTCGAGATATCAAAAATCCGTCCGGAATTGAGCATCCTCAATGTCTTGACTTCATGCACACCGAGTTTGGTTGTGATTGGTAAACACATGCATTGTGATTTGATGTATTTCTCCTAGGACAATTATTCAAACAACCCATAATTCATAATTCATAAATAACTTCCATTTGAACTGTCATAAAACTTAGAGCACGAAAGTTGTTTGGCCTGATGTGATCTATAATTGTACCGAGTTTCATATTAATTCATGCAAGTGTGTTTGATTTATGGTCAAATGTTCGAATCCCAGTCCAGGGGGCGCTGTCGAGCCGCCCTGCCACGCCCGGTTACCAGCTTCAGCCCGGCCCTGATGGCCATGGGTTCTGACCCGTGTGCAAAGTTTCAAGAGTTTTCGAGGATGTTAAGGCCCCCAAAAATGCCAGAGAAGTCGCACACAGCAAATAAAGGGTTAAAATTAACCTGACAGGCGCCCCTCCTCTCACTCACACAGAGGGACACTGAGACACTGGCAAAATTCTGAGATTTTCTCTACATTCAAACAAACATATCTGACTTTCTGTGGGTCCTAGCTAATGAGTGTCAATTAGAAAGTTGTCCGGCTCGAGGAGTACAATATACATACCGATTTTTGTAACTGTAGATAAAACTAACAACCCCACTTTTGTCAAAAGGTGGCGCTACTGAGCCCTCACCACGCCTGTTTCTGCAACTTTGCACATGTCTACTGGCTAATAAATGTGATGTGTCTGTCGAGTTTCATGCAATTTAAAGCATGCTAAGGGTCTCAAAAGCATCCTAAAAGAATGGTAAAGTTTGATGCGTCGCCACGGCAACAGTTTTCAAAGATATCAAGAATCCATTCACAGGTCTACATCTGCCCTATGTTTACATTATACAGATGAAGTTTGAAGCAAATCGGGTAAAAATAAAAGGGTGATTTCAAAGCATTTTGAAAGTGACACACTTCCTGCTGCCAGTTGGTGGCGCTATAACTTTGACTCACAATAGTCACATCCATGTGATCGTCCTCTTACAGCGAACACACTGCTGAAGTTTCATCAAGATCAGTTAATGTATGCTAAAGTTATAACACACTTCCTGTTTCACATTTCTCGCCATGATTTCATTTCCTCGCCACGGACAAACCGTTCGAGATATCAAAAATCCCCTCGCAAACTTTCATCCTCAATGTCTTGACTTCACACTGACCGAGTTTCGTCGAATTTGGATCAAAGCTCTAGGAGGAGTATTTCAAATACCATTGCGAGCGTTTTACAAACAAACCTCAATAGCTGACTTCCTGTTGGGCTGGGGTAAAAAGTAAGAGCGCGAGGTATAGATGAAACGATGAGATCAACATGTGTACCGAGTTTCATATTATTACATGCAAGCGTGTTTGAGTTATGGACTGAGTGTTCGGACCCCGTTCCAGGGGGCGCTGACGAGCCCCCCTGCCACGCCCAGGTACCAGCTTCAGCCCGGCTCTGATGGCCGCGGGTTCTGACCCGTGTGCAAAGTTTCAAGAGTTTTTGAGCATGTTAAGGGCCCCAAAAGTGCCAAAAAGGTAGTAAAATAATAATACTAAAGAAAAATAATCCTTAGGAAAACAATAGGGCCTTCGCCCTTTCAGGGCTTGGGCCCTAATAATAAATAATCCTTAGGAAAACAATAGGGCCTTCGCCCTTTCAGGGCTTGGGCCCTAATAATCCCAAGGAAAACAATAGGGCCTTCGCCCTTTCAGGGCTTGGGCCCTAATTATCAGTTCAACACAGAGGTATAGAAATTCTCTCTTTTTTTTAAAATCACTTTGCTGATATCAGATCAGTTTGAGCCGATACTCCGAATTTTTGGTATTGGATCAGTTCTGAAAAAAGGGAATAAGTGCATCAAAAATGTAAGATATGATATATCTTATAGTTTCACGACATTTGACTAGATTAAGTTATGTAAAAGTTTAAATGCACTCACTGTCTCTTGGTGGTGTGAGAAAGTGAACTGCAGGGGAGTAGAGGCTCCGAGCAGCAGGATTCAATAAAGAATGCCTTTCCCGAAGGTGACGAACTGGAGTCTTGAAATCTGACTCTAAAAACACAGTGGCGAGCATGATTTCTTAATATAATATCATCATTAATGGACTCTTAAATAACATTAGTTTGTCAAACAAAATGGTGTACCTTTACTGTCAACAGTTGATAAAGCTTTTCTCCTCCGTGGACGTTTGGCTGCTGTTGGGATGTCTTCAGGATCCAGATTTGGGCAGTCCTGAAGAAGGTTTACTTTATCCTAAAACAAGGATGGATAAAAAAAAACAGCCAGTTAATAAACCTATTAAGAATGGTACAGATTTCATATGAATAATTAAAATTAAAAACTTAAAATGTTTACCTTTGGATATCAAAATTACAGAAATTATAAATAATCAACAACAACTACATGATCCACGTGCTCCTCCGTCGATTATATACAGAGAGGCTGATTGGCCGAGACACAACTTCCCGTTCCAATTCAATAATACTGAAATCTTATTGGCTACACTGTGAGAACAGGCCCTGTCCAAAACACATCTGGGACAACGCTGAGAAATTTTTACCAGCAGCAAACACAGATCATTATTATTCATATGAACTATACCCTGTTCTGCATTTCATGTTTTGATGAAACATTATTATATTGTCGTAGTTTAATGTCGGTCCGAAATCCGAATATCTCTTGCTTTAAATCATATAGCTAGCACGTTAGCATCGTGCTAACCCAGGCAAGTACAATCAATCACTCATAATGCGCATAACTACTCAATCACACCAAACACACGTACGTTTTGTTTTCATATCTGGTGTTCAATAACGTTACAGCAGGACTGACCTGGTTGACCAACGGAGTCTGAGGGCTCGGGCTCAACGGAGCGGCTCGTCGGCGGCGGCACGGTGTAGATGGGTTTTCATTTAAAATATTTCTTGAGCGAAGTCTCATTTTCCCCGCAGCCCTGATTAAACGATGTCGTCAACGGAACAAAACACTTTAAACTCGCAGGAATAATGAAGTAGATCAAGAGTTGCATTGACTGGCTTCGTCTCGCTGTTTCCAGACTGCCTGACCTCAGTTTAAACTGATGAAAAAACACAATCGCGCAGTAGCCAATCAGACCTCAAGCTCAAAGAACAACGGCGCAACGTGACGCGGAAGTCACATCGACAGGGCAAATCTCATTCGGTTTCATTGGGGAAGTCAATTTTTTTTTTTTTGGGAAGTCATTTTTGGCAGCACAGACAACTTCACCAAATACCTACATATTTTATTTAATGACATTTTCCAATATGTTTCATGAAAATACGGAAGCCCTGAACCGCAACTGAAAAAAAAATAAAGCATTTCGAGAATAATGTCAAAACATTACGACAGTCTTCCATAGAAGTGTGTGCATTCATAGTAGTGTGCGTCCACTGGTTCAGAGCGCGCCCGCGTGTTTGTCTGTGTAAAGAAATGCACTTGTAAAGTCGAACTGCCATGGATTGGTTGCAATCTGCCATAAAACGAAGAAGAAGAAGAAGAACTGCCATGGATTAACAAAAAATAGTAGCTTTTTAATTTTATCTGGGCTTTCAACAAAATTTTACACGCGTCACACGGCAGTTTGGCACTTTGTTTTCTGATGTGTTTTCGTGCTCGTCTAGTCAACACTATCAATCTGGGTCGAGTAAACAACAACCGTTTTGTCTCCCTCTTCGTCGTAAATATGCTCTGGATACATTTTTTGGTGCATCATTCTGTATCAAATCATTTGGCCGGATCCTGTGATTTCCTAAGATTTAATAACCACTAATGGTTGAGGAGAGATTCTCTGATATGATTGTAAAGCGCTTTGAGTGTAAGCCTAGTAGACATAAGCGCTAGGCCAGGGCTTGGCTATAAATGCCTCATTCATTCATTCATTCATTAGCCTAATAAACCTGGATTTCTCCATCCAGTCTGAAAAGTGTGACATTTTTCTTCTTGAATTTTACGGCTAATAATGTTTTTCATTCTTTTTCTTAAATTTTATCATCACTTACCATGAAGTTGCTCCAAACCTATATGCATGCGTCATGTACACAAAAGAAGATATTTTGAAGAAAATGTGTAACCAAACAGTTGATGGACCCCTTTGACTTCCATGGTATGAAAAAAAAAAAAAAAAAAAAAAAAAAATAGGCTACTATGGAAGTAAATGGGTTCCATCAACTGTTACCAAAAAAATACATGCTATTATACCTGCAGAAAAAGGACTTCATACAGGTGGAACAAAATGACAACAGATTTTTATTTTTAGGTGAACCATCCCTTTAAATGTGGCCTGGAAGGGGATTAAATATTCCTTTAAATGAACCTTAATCAATTTAGATTTCGACAGGAATGAAAATAAGGCTGTGAGGGATCAAAAATGTGTTCAATGAACTGTACTGTTTAACACCATACATTGTTCATCTAAATTCAATATGGTGTCAAACCTGAAGGTTATAGGTTAATCATTTACACATTCAATGTGTTTTGTTGAACTGAATTTTGACAATTATGATTATTATTTTTTTTGTTGGACAAAATAAGAAAATGTGTGCATATTTAAGTGTATAGTTATCAGTGTTGGGGAAAGTTACTGTTAAAAGTAATGCATTAGAATATTGTTTCTTCCTAAAAATGTAACTAATTTCATAACCTAGTACGGAAAGTAATGCATTACGTTAACTTTTCTCACATGGGCTGGGTTTGCTTGTTTTTCTTAATAACAAAAAAAGTTTTATTTTTGGCAAATATAAAGGCCCTTTCACACCAAAAGTGCAAAAGCAAATTCATTCATGTACAGTAGAGGTGCAGCTAAAAAAAAAAAAAAACAAAAAAAACAAACAAAAAAAAACAAACACCCTTTTAGATATGCTGCTCTTCTGGATTACTGAAGAATAGAACCAGAAGAAAGATCAACACTCTTACTTCAGCAATAAAAAAATGAAACAAATGTGATGTTTATTTGAAGACTTTAGTCATTTTTTGCCTATTATTCATTGGTTAATAAAATTAGATTAAATACAATTAATTATTGCAGGTTTGTGTAATATTCAGAGTTTGCATTTCTAGGTTTTTATTCATTTTGAGGAATACTGAATCTGTTTTTCAGTGAGATGAGCAAATGCATGTTCACATATTAACATGCATGTTAGTCTAGAACTAGCATCATGTTCACACAACGCACACAACTCCTCTGCACTTACTGATTTCTCATAGGGACAGAAAGTAACTTGTATTACAAATTTGAAAAGTAACAGACATTTTATTGTAAATTGAATTAATTTAATGTATTACTTTACTAGTTACAAAAGTAATCTGATTAACTCACATTACTTGTAAAGAATTATCACCAACACTTGATTGTTACAATACTTTTTAATGTGCAATTTAAAAGCATGGTTTCATTTTGGTGTAAAAAAAGTCATTCCGTACCTCTAAAAGTTCTCTCTGAACAAGAACTTTTCACAAATTTGCGCTGACATGTTTCTATAATATGGAGGGGTTTAAAATGGAAAAGAATCAAGAACTGCACCAACATTACATCAGAATTACATTTTATTGTATTCAATGTTAACAGCTGAAGATCTCAATTTTGAAAAATCAAACATTGACAGATCTGATGCTTGACAATTATAAAATGTAAACGTTGAGAGAGTACATTTTGCAAATTCTGAAACAACAAAACTCATGAACATGAACTGTCTCTTTTAAACAGGGCAATAACACAACAGAAAACAGACACACCCAAACTGAAGCTCCAGAAGTACGATTACATTACATCATATAAAAAGGCAATAACTTCAGTTAAAAAAAAAAAAAAAAAAATCTGTTTTGTCTGTTAACTGCATTTTGTTTTCAAATGTGTTGAGGTGTGCGTTTATTGTCATTTTCTGGGTTTTCAGAATTCAGACTGAGAGAGGTACAGTTGTTGTGAGACGATTTCCTAAAATATAGGTTATAGAGTATTTGAATCCATAATATCCCATAACAGCACTTTTGTGACATTCGTCAGATCCCCTTTCCCCCAATTACATAGCGATACACAAGAAAAAGCTAAGGATTGTCTTTGTCCTTCACCACTAATAGAAACAGTCAAGAGGTCGACACTAAGCAATTCAAACGTTTTAAAAACGCACAAGTGGAAACACAGAATGATGCATCAGTGGTACGTTCAGCACCGTAACCAAAACCTGGTCTCTCCAAGGAGCAATTTCAGATTCAAACTAAGCAAGCCAAAACTCAAAAGCACTCACATAAAAAAAGGGATAGAGATTTTTAAAAAGAAAAGAACAAAATTCATATAATATACTTGCAATTAATAAAAACCCTTGTGTCAGTGAGCAAAGGGAAACATTTACCATTACCATTATAAAAGGGTAAAATAAATGTTATATGCACTGACCACAGCACTAAGATGAATATTTCTGTATAACTAGAGGTAGAATTGTATTTCCTGAGAAGACAACAAATGCCTTTTCTTAACATAAATCCTTAATTTCACAGCTGTCTATGTATTGGAAATGTGAATTACTTGATTTTTTTAGTGTAATGTTAAGTTCTGAAAAGAGAAAAGCTCAAGAAATATCAAAGAATAAGGCATCCTGCATTAATAGCAAAGTTGTATTGTACAGCAATTTTGGTTGTCCTGGCAATAAAGTTGACTACATTAGCATGCTATATTTAAGTTTTAAAACGTGCCTACTTTAAGGCATACATCAAAGTGAAAACAGATCCGACATCCCTCTTATGGATACCAACTGCTTTAAATGGGTGTTGTGTGTATCTGTCTTACTCTCCTAAGAAAGAAAGCAAAAACAGCATCTCTGATTGAAATACACTAAAGGCCATTATAATGAAAAACTACTGTTACAAAACAATGGTCACTTAAAAGTTGAGGGATTTGATTCTAAAAGGCAGACTGGCAGATGAAACGGGAAAAATTCCATGATCTCAATGTGCCATTTTACAAGCAAGAAGGAGCTTTATGGATATCATGGCTAATATTTTCAAATTAACAGAATAAAAGTGGACATGCATGTCCTGTTCTACTTCACAGCAAGTAAATCCATGTGAAAAGTGGCAAACTATGAAGGCTTGCAAACAATTCTGAGCTGATAAATGAGTCTTTGAGGTAGAGATTTGGCAGTAATGACTTTGATGTGTGATTGTCCTGACATAAATAGAGAAAAAAACAAAACAAAACTAATATGTACAGTTGTACAATACAGACAGAAACAGTTAACAACCTTTTCTAGACTGTGTCCTGTACAGCAACTATGGTCCTTGTGAATAATAAAGGTTTGCTTCAAGAGTGAGCATTCAAAGAGGATGCGGTAGCTTGACGGTTAAGGATCTCATCAGTGAAAGCAAAGGCCACAAGTTTGATCCCAAATAAAAGATCAAGGCATTTAAGTTTCTCCAAAGAATCTGTACCTGCAAGCTGTTTTGGATAAAAATAAAGCTTTAAGCGTCTGGAAACACCATTTTCCATCAACTAACTTGAAATGCAAACTAAATTATTCAATTTCAGATGAAAGACTACCATGTTTGTATCAATTAAAAAAAGAAAGTTTCACCCCTAGATGCCCACCAAGTGAGTTTTTTTGACCTTGCATACAGTGTAATGCTAGAAGAGCTTGACAATAAATTGCAGCTACAAGTTGATAAGGACAGGAAAAAGACCTTACTGTCCGGAGCAGTTGATGGCATGATTAAAACAACCTAAAAAAACTAAATCCCTTTAGAAGAGAATAATCCATTCTGCTCAAGACACTTTGCACTTTCAAAACATCCCATTGTAATTCGAATTTTCTCTGATTTGTGCTGTTGGGTTTTTTGTTAAAAATACAGAACCAAAAACTGAAGCAAAGGCTGCATTGTTGGACCCCTAAATGACACTCAACACTAAATCTCCAGTTAGTGTAGTAATCAAACACAGGATGAATTGCTTGTTTAAATCTTAAGAAGAACGTATAATCAAACTGTCATGCTACTACTGATCTGAGTGAAAGCGCAAGCGCAAGTAAAATAACCTCTGAACTACTTCCAATTCTGCTTTAGAGCAACCATGGGCCAAAAAAGTTTGTGGGCTGTGGCAGTTCCAGGTAACGCCGTTCGGTCCCTGCGATGCCCCAGCCACCGTTGCGAGGCTCATGGAGAACGCAGCCTCCAGAGTTTGCCAAAACAAACATGAATTATGAAAACATTATGCATAATGCAATTATACACATCTACAAATGCATGCCAACAATTTTTTTAAATGAGTTCCTTAGCATTAATGTTCACTGCCCGAAATTAAGATCATTAACACCATCACAGAGCAGACCTCTGAGATGGGAAATCAAATGGTTGAATACTTGCAATAAAAAAAACCTCCACGTCTTTAAGCACTTTGTATTGTGTTGGCGCTGAAGTTTAGACGCTCGCCTGTCAACAGCACATTCAAAGTGTGCTGAGGAAAAACCTTCACAAGGCACTGCAGATACATACACAGGGAAAATAAAATCTATAACAATATATTATTAGTTCAGACCCTTAAGCTGTTTGCATCACACGTTATAACAATCCCACTATTGTTATGGTTTTGCTTATAGATGAAAAGCTTTCATCAGTCAGCGATTATAAAACCCTAAAAAGCAGAATCCTACTGCCTTGTTAACGCCAGACAGTGTGCTCACAGAAAGAGAAATAAATTATTCACAGGTTTTGCATATACATTATCTTTATAATAAACTCTGTTGTTATTTTAGATTTCTTTTGACTCCTGAACAAAGGAGCGTGTAAATAAAAGACCTGAGCTAGTGTACTTCAAGTTGAGAACGATTCAGTTATTCCTGACTAGTTTTTGGCATATCTTCTGTAGTAACTGAGATTTTGGTTTTGCATTGAGGGAGAGAGTCTGAGGTGCTAAGGCGATTGGTTGTTGGAGGAGGATGAGGTAGGCGTGTGGAGAACTGACTGAGAAGATTTGTTAGATGCACCCGATGAGGTCTGCGCCGCAGCCTGAGCGAAGAGAACACCTGTTATGAGAAAACAGGAAGATTGGTCACAATCAAAACAAGGGCGAACTTGAACACACACAAAATATATGTGGTGATGACAGGCTCCTCACCAGTGTAGACGACTCCATTGAGCTCCAAAGACATGCTGATGCTGTTTAGGCCATTGGTAGTCAGGTTCATGGCAGAGTCTGGTCTGCTCTCTGATGGACAACAAACAGTTTACATCTGAATAAAAGCGGATTCACTTTGGAAAAGTAATAGCACCACACTCCTTACTAATTTATGCAACACAGGCCATGTCCACACTAAAATATACAAAAACGTATATTTTTCTCTCCGTTTTGGCCTTCCGTTCACACCGAGACGGCGTTTTAAGTCAACAAAAACGTATCGTTTGGAAAACGCTCTCCAAAGTGGATAAATTTGATAGTGTGGACAGTGAAACCGGAGGTATTTCAAAACGATGACGTAAGTTTAGTCATGTGATCCATGTAGTACCAATAGATATTCATGTTTATCGGTATTGTGCCGGTTATGTTAAAATATGTTACTTCCCAGACAGCAAACTGACATTGAATCAACGTGGAAACGACGTCTCTCGTGACATTGAAACAACGTTGATTTTGCTCATCGAATTAACGTTGAACCAACGTCAGACGCGGCATTCTTCAAAGCTAAATGAAAATCGAAAATTGGTTTGCTTTCATAACGTTGAAACAACGCGTTGATTTCAAGTTGATTTTCCGTTAGTTTTGAAAGAATGACGCGTCTGAAGTTGGTTCAACGTTAATTCGATGAGCAAAACAATGTCAGATCAACGTTGTTTCGATGTCATATTTCCACGTTGATTCAATGTCAGTTTGCTACCTGGGTTTCTATGTTACTTAATATGTGCTATTCTTCATAGCACAGTCCCGCAAAGATGACCAAACATATGGTGACTGAATTCGCGACCTGGACGCATCAGTGATGGTGAGATATTTTGCGAAATAAAATTATCCTGTAATGGTGCGATAACATTATTATTTATTTTCCCACCTGTATCATCTCAGTGAGATTGTGAAGTTTCACGCATGCGCAGTAAAGTGAATTTAGAAGTTTCTCACCCACACTGAAACGTCGGAAAATGCCTGAAAACGCTAGTGTGGACGGAGAGCGTTTTTAAACGAAAACCCCGTTTTCAAATGTATCCGGATTAATGCGGACGTAGCCACAGTCTAGTACAAGTTAAGTGCCAACATTTAATACATGGGTGGGGATTTATACAAATCACTAACCCAAAGTATGTGCAAAAGTAATAATCCTCTGTAGCATTCAGAACGTATAATCTGAAAGCATACTGGCTACCAGCAGGGGGCGCTACTTCTCAGCCATCAAACAACTTTAAAAACAATGCAAACAGTTCACATGCAGTAACAAGGGGAATTTGCTCAGTCTCTTATTCATATTCCGATAAAATATGCAAGGTGAAACCTCAAGCATTTAACACCTCTAACCAAGAAAAGGAAATTAATCTTAGTTGAGGCAGGGATTCCCCACAAAAGAAAAGCTATTTGACTTGTATTTTTGTCTTTGCGGTTTAAAAATGGGTCAACACCTCTAGTCGTCTAATGAATCAGATAAATGCATCAGTCCAAATTTCAACTCTGATAAGATCTAATCAGAGCACTTTTACACATCCTCTTTCCCCATTCACAAGAACAGCATTTAGTAAGAACAGTACTAGAGTTACTACTGTGTGGGATAATGAAAGCTCAGACTAATGACTCACACTACAGAAGGAGGCTGACATCTCTACCTGATCTGCAAAGTGCACTCACCACATGCCAGTAATTTAGTCTGTGGTAATATTTTCACACACTTTTCTACAAAATAGTTAGTACCAGTGAATGATGATGTAAGAGGGGCTTTGCAGTACTGCACTAGAAAACACACCGAGTTCATTTCATAACCTCAGGAACCAGAAGTTGGATATTCCGCACACAGGTTTCCCTGAATCATCAGACGTTTTATAAAAAGGTGTTTTTTCTCAGGTTGGTGTTTATGGGAAAAGATAAAACCACAGTAAGAATGCAAACTGAGGCAACTCTATGTAGGCTAACTGTAATGATTATGTTTCAACGCACATTACAATGTATCTGAATATATTTGATCGTACTATATGTATTTATATATAGAATGTTACACGTTTACTGAATTAAGAAATATGTACCGGTATGCATCTTTATGTTAACAGATGGTGTACTAATTAATGCTGCGTACTCTCTCTATTTTTATATACATATACACAGACAGACGGATAACAGCATAAATTAGTACACCACATCAAAACAAAGATATTTGCAAATTTCTTAATTCAGCAAATGCGTAACATTATAGTATGTAGAATGTCCTCCATGGTAATGATCAGCGCAAATACGTAGAGCACATCAAATATGGTAAATGGCAGCTCAACAATAGCTTGCTTGATGTACGAGAACAAACCTCATTGGTTCTTGCACAAGCTCAACCGTGTTTGCACGCAATGTGAGAACAAACCTCATTGGCTTTCATGGGTACAGTGGAGCTTCTGTTTACCAGATTTCGTATGCTTTATATGTATGTGTGCTGACCAATGTTTATTCTGTTCATCCTAAAGCGATTGAGTCTCTTCAGAAGACTTAAATTAAACGGCTTGATGCATATGGATTATTTTTTACAAGTTTTTGAAGCTTGAAAGATTTGGTTGAATGAAAGTTAGTGGAGAACCAGAAATCTCTACAGTAAAGCTTAATTAAAAATATCTTAATCTGTATTTTGATGATGAACGAATGTCTTATGTCATAGTTTTTGCTATTTTTTGGACCAAAATGTATTTTCGATGCTTCAAAAAACTGATGTCACATAGACTACTTTGATGATGTCTGTATTTCTTTTCTGGACAAGGACAGTATACCGTACACATTTTCAATGGAGGGACAGAAAACTCTCGGACTAAATCTAAAATATCTTAAACTGTGTTCCAAAGATGAACGGAGGTCTTACGGGCTTGGAACGACATGATGGTGAGTCATAAATGACATAATTTAAATTTTTGGGTGAACTACCCCTTTAAGACAGATTAGTCAAGCAACCTTCGGTCTAGTCCAGGGCTAGGCAAATCTAGCCCTCAAGATCTATTTTCGTGCAGAGTTTACCTCCGACCCTGGATTACTAGAAACAAAATCAATTTAAGACCTTCAAGGTTGCTGTCTTTTTGAATGGATGTCAATGGAGGAGAGGCTTCACTACACTGAATAAACTGCTTTTGTTAGAAAACAGCTTATTTAAAGACTCAATCGCCTACCCAGCAAACAAATTATAGGTTCTGGGAACGTTAGTTTTTGGTTCCCAGAACGTTCCTAGAACTTTCCATTAAGGTTCCCGGAACGTTCTCCTTACGTTATAAAAATGGAACGTAAAATTAACCTACATGGAACGTTCTATAACATTCTTGTTTGGTTCCCAAAAAAAATAAATAACCTCATGGGACCATTTGGGAACGTTAGGGTTCTGTGTTTGCTGGGTATCAGCTAATCTTCAACATACGTTTGCCATTAAACTTTAGGAAAAACGTCTGTTTTATAAGAGTTATCACAGACTTTTTTGTATGCAAACAGTGACTACCAGTCACACAACTCTGAAAGAAATTCCATGACTTCAAGCTGATTGGTCATCCAGAGACCTGTGATCCAAGTTGGCCGTTAGGCTTTTTCCAATTGAAGAGCCACAGATCCTGTTCTCTCCCAATAATGAGGCCATCTCTGCTAGAAAGCTACAGGCATGTGAGTTTGATTGGGGTTGGAGCTAAACTCTGCAAGAAAATTGGATCTCAGTGGAGCCCAGCCCTGGTCTAGTTGGTTTTAAAATTTGTCTGCACATCCTTACTAATATATTTGGTTCATCACTTGCCTGGAGCCCAGAATGTTAAAGTGTCATTACCAGTGTTGGGAGTAACGCATTACAAAAGTAATACATTACAGTAACATATTAGTTTTTGCTGTAACGCAGTAGTGTAAGGCATTACTAATCATTTTTCAGTAATATTTTACTCGTTACATGTTCAGTGAGGCTTGTATTACAGTTGTATTACAGTGTATTGTCTGCTTTTACTTCTTAAAGGCAACAGACTGTGTGAAAGTTTTAAAGCAGTCTTTTAGTGCCAGTTCAGAGCGGTCGCGTCTGTAACATTGATTTTTCCTCATAAATGCGAACACGAAAACTAAAATAAAATGAATATTTTAAGTTCTATGGAGACTGGAGAGCCAACCCTTCCTCATCCGATTTGCGCAGTGCAATTAACAGAATTACAAAAAATATATTTTGCCTCCTATTTTTTTGTCACGCATGAATGTGTGTCTTTTCCCTAATATTAAAAATAAAACATAGACTGATATTTGTCTAATGTCTGGAGTCCTTTAAGGAAGTAGCCTATATACGTTTCAATACATGTATTTTCTGAGAATTTTTATTTCAAGTTTTGACTACAAATGTCATGTCCATAATGCTGGACCCAATTTTAAATAATTATCCTCAACTAGTTTTGTGGTGTAGGTCTACGTATTTTATAATGTTAACTTCAAATAATACTAATAGCCTAATTTAAAGATAAGGCAGCATTGGATCTGGACGGTAAGGAGAATAACGCTGGGAGTTGGAAGAGGTGTGTCGCGATTCTGTAGGTTCGTGGATCTGAGTCGTGTGGCGAATCGCGATTTTGGTTTCATATTGCATATCGTTACAGCCCAAAAGTTAAGTTCTACTTACTTATTTTGGTGAAAGTAACTCAAAAGTAATACATGAGTAATGTAACGCATTACAATTCTGAGACAGTAATATTGTAAGGTAATGATTTACTTTTAAATAACAGTAACAAGTAATACCTAATGTATTACAGTTTGGAAGTAACTTGCACAAAACTGGTCATTACCTTGATTGTTGATGCGAATGTTCATAGGGATTTGTGCCGTCATAGCCAGCAGGTTGTGCTGCAGAGCTCTCTGCAGTAGCCGCTGGTGTTCCTCCAGTGGTAGCGCAACTTTCTTCTCCGGGGGCTCGCCTGACTCCAGCTTGTCCCGCAGCTGCTCCAGTGCAGCTACCTGTGCGATGGTGGCCTGTGCAGCTGCAGCCTGGGCCGCAGCTACTGTCTGACTAGCCAGAGACACTGGCAGACGAACCCCGTCATCCTCTACAATGGAGAAAGAGTTACACATTTGAAATAAAGCAAACCATATGGCAACATTAAAGGATATGTGTACACCAAGATGTCATTAACTCCTTCCCCACCAGCATTTTTGAAAAAAAAAAAAAAAAAAAAAAAAAGCTGCCAGTCAGACTCAGCAGCAGCAGCATTTAAAAAAAAAAAAAAAGTATTTTACATATGGATATGCTTACAATCGCTTTCGCTTGTTTCTGCTGCTTCTTTGCCAGTGTTTTGAACAGGAGATTCAGTACTCTTTGAGAAGAGGTTTTAAAGTGACCCCAACCGTATAACAGTGAAAACACAAAAGACGTGAAATTCTCTCAATGGCGGAAAAGTGTTTTCTCACAAATGATGTACAATTTTTGTCAATGGCGGGGAAAGAGTTAAAGAGATGTTATCATGATCCTCTGCATTATTTCTGCATGTCTGTGAGCAGGTTTTACCTTTTTTAACTTTCTGTAAGGATAATATGGAGGCTCCGTTGCTGGGCAGGGCGATGCCCATAGGTGGCATGGAGAGTTTGGGAGAGGAGAGCATGGTGGGTGTTCCATTGGGCGAGTAGGTGAAGAGTGAGCTGCCAAAACCTTGCCTGCGCCCCTCACGCCGGTTACTGTCGATGGCCGCCTGCAGCTCGTTGGGATTGCTGAGACCCCTCTTCTCACATTCGTAAGGATACAGATACTTCATATATCTGCGGAGGGGTGAGAAATTAAGAACACACAATAAGTTCCCTACTAATTCATGATCTAATTGTCCCTTTCAGACAAACCAACCTGCAGTCTTCTTACAAGGATGGGCTCACTGGAGTCACCTCGTATTATGTAGTCTTAAGCCCAAAGTATAAATGGCATAATTATGTTAGTTGTCACAATAAGCGAGAAAGATTGACATGGAGTAGCTAAATCTCAAACCTCAGGGGAATCACACACAAAAAAAAAATTAATTACAGCTCAATTACAGAACAGCACGGAACGGTACGTAATGCGCTAGTTTATGATCGAATCAGAGAAAAACAAATGCACAAGCGTGGTTTTTCAAAATCGCAGCTCATAAGCAAACTATAGATGCTGCTGAGACATGTCACGTGTCTTTGCAGGTTGTGTGTAAACGCACTCTCTGATTCCTCAAACACTGAGTCAACTCAGCAACACGAGCTGCTTGTTCCAAAGAAACACGCGAAAAAGAGAGATACTGACAAACGCCCAGCAACAAGTGCCACCACTCCACAGAGCAGCTTTCCATAACACAAGCATTTACAAATGCTACACAATATGAAAAGGATTAGTTTTATACAAGTTATATTTTATTTTTAACATGGCAATATTTACAATAATTTATTTTATTTACCAAAATAACTATTTTCTACATTTTTGTTAAATATTTAATAAGCATTAAAAGCTATCTGTGTTTCTCCTTATTTTAGAATCTTAAAGATTATGCACTCTTTGGTTAGAAAAAAAATACATACATATTTACAGAATAAGCCTTGTCAGTGACATATGAGAAAGACATTTTTTTTAAAATAATCGTTCAATAATCTTAATCGATTAATCGCGATTATGATTTTAGCCAAAATCGTACAGCCCTAAGCCAAGCAATGTTTATTCTGGTTTTATTACAAGCTCTGTCTCGTTCTCTTTTTGCCAGCAGACAACTAACCTATGCCACTACCACTCCATACACACGTCAAAGCAGCCGGCGCCACTTTTCTCTTTTGTGACTCTTTTCTTTTGTGTACAGTATTCAATTTATTTTTGATCAAAAAATTTCCAAAATGTACCTTTAAATAATGACTACATAAATGCCAGGCTGTACACATGTAAGTAAACATCACTTCTCCTGCAGTGGAGGTGTCAGCGATTACTTACTGTGTTCTGAGAGTGAAGGCAGCGCTAGTGATGGAGGTCGGCAAGTTCAGGCCCTTCGTGATCTCCCTCCACAACTTTTTATTTATGACCTCCACCAGGCCCCCCTTCTCTGTCACCAGTTGGTACAACATGTAGAGGTCCAACACCTGCTTGGCCATGATGGGAATCCTGTTCACTGGGGTCCCTGCACAAAAACAAACAGCTGCGTTGAGCAGTTTGAAAATATACACTATAAAAAGAAAGAAACTTTATTTGGGAAAACGTCAGCGTTTTTCCTAGGCAGCAGGTTGTCGGACACGCATTTGTGCCATGCAAAAACATGGCTGATAAAATTCTCACAGGTCATTAATTTATAGATCAGGAGAGGGTTTAACAGCTGTTGGAGAACATTTTCCAAAGCTGGTGGAGCGGGTTTATGTAAATGTATATGGGAACACATGCTTCAGCAGTTCCAAGGCCAATCATGACATAGACATGTGTTAGCACTCCCACGTTTATAATCACACATGAATGTGGGAGCCACAGCCCAATTTCAGCATGATACAAACAGAGGAAACTGCAGAGCTTTGACATAAAATACACATAAAAAGATGAGCTGGGTGTTGATCTCAGTGCATAAGGGGAGACTTTGGACAGGCCTGAGTGATAAAGGACTCTATAAGATGTCATATGGAGATGTTTCTGAGCAGGAAAAGGGTGATTTTCTTTACACATACCTCTCTTCTGCATAAAACTGAACAGATCGTCCAGGAACTCCTTCCTCTTTGGGTCACTGTCCAGTTCATAGAGCTGCATAAGGAAAAACGGACAAAAAAAAGTTAAACGCAAAGTGCAAGAAAATGTGTTCTCATCACTCTTGACTTCCTGATCAGGAATTGCATTATCTAAGAAGTAAAGCACAAGAGGCCAAGCTATATTTTGAAGTCATGGCTAAAAAGCATGGTTGGCTAGTAATAGGCTTTACAAACAGGAAAACCGGTCTCAGTGTCTCACTGCATCCACTTTACCGAGGAAAGTGTTGACTGCGGTCTGAACTGATACCGATATCTATGGACTATGGCTAATCAGTTAACCTAGCTTGTTCTTTTTTATTGCTGCAGTTTATTCTATTTTTTAAATATCTAAATGTTAGTAAGAAGAAAACTGGTTATGCTCATCTTCCAACTTTGAAGTTATCTTAGTAAAACAGCTCAGTATTTAACAAAGCACATACAAAGACCTGAACCGGAAGCCATGCAACAAAGTTGTGCATAACCCCCCATTACGTGGTTGAAACATATTTATTAACATTAAGTGCACTGTTGCTTCTAACAAACACTAGATAAAAAAAGCACATCTATCCATTCCAGCTATTACCATGGCCATGTTTGGAACAGCATGCTACCTACCATACTAAGACCAACTATACTTTCCAAAATGAGCAGTAAACAAAGCACATTGTGCAGAACAGTAAACACAACAATGCAATATGCAAGACCTTACTTTTACACTCCAGTGAATGAGCCACAGTAATACCTGTGCCAGGTTTCGATTCAGTATTTGATCAATTACATTTTTTGTTTGTTAATCTTGTTATATGCATGTCATCTGTGAAGCACTATAAGTTGCATTTTATGTATGAAAGGTGCTAAACATATTTGTTTTATTATAATGTTTTATAATAATGTCTACAATGCAAAAGACGATAACTGGTCACTGCAACATGATGAGGTGATATAGAGAGGAACATTTTTTAACAATACAGCATACTATACTTTTAAAAGTCTGTCATTGCATAATGAATTCTGTTTCAAATACTATAAAAAGTAGTCAATATACATTATAAGTGGTGCAGTGGAAGTATCAAGCTAGAACCTTCCAAAACAGTCTGTATGCAGTGATCCAATACACTGTTGTGAACGATCATTGTTCATTTTATGATTCATTAAATATGTAAATGTAAAATGGTATTTTAATCAGATCTTTGGATTTAATTAAAGCAATATTATAACGAAACGTGTGAATACCTGAAGGACCTTTATGATATGATATAAGTTACATCATGTGCCGAAAAGTCAGGCTATTTAATCACGCACAGGCCAAAAAAACGGAGATGGTAGCTGAGCAATGGGCAGCATTAAATTGCTCATTCTTTCCAATGAAAGGAGGGGGCGGGGGATGGGGGGGGGGGGGGTAAAGGCAATGCTGGGGGCCAGCAGAGGGTTAATTACAGGATATGCACGTTTTTGAGGAGTGCCATACAATAAATCTCTCAAATGGCTTGCCTCTTCTCTATTTTCAGTTGGGTACTCAGAACACACCCTTATTTTTCCCTTACCCATTATTTTACTATCAATGTCCCTTTTACCTGCCAGTCTGTAAAAAAAAACAGCCGCCCAGCACTCCATACCATTCTAGGTCTTTATAATACCTCAAAGTAATGCTTAAAGGGATAGTTCACCCAAAAATTAAAGCTACAATGTGTAACTCTTTTAGTTTATTCTTAGCTAAAAACACTTAGTTCTTTCAAAAATATATGTGCTCATTAATGTATATCTACTTCGTTCAAGTAATAAAGTATTCTCGCGAGTGTATAATACGCCATTGAAAATACATACGGGTAAGGGCATAGATATGTATATAAAGGCTAGATGTGCTACGGCGGAGTTTCTATCGTCATCACCGACGGCCATCTTGTCACAGACAAGCTGATGTAAGATGATTGGATGATTATTTTTTGGATGATTATTTATTTATACACTTTCTATTCATAAGTATGCAGTGTCATAGTTACATCTCTGACATTTATAACAAACCAAACCTTTTGAAAATCAGTAGAAAATTGAGCAAGTTATGGTCATTTAAATAGTACATGTACCATTACCACAATGTTACGAGTGAGCGAGCTGCCTGTGACAAGATGGCCGCCAGGTGCAGACGACGACCTCCATTGGCCAGCAGCGCTGACGACACATCTAGCCTTTATATACATATCTATGGGTAAGGGGGTCTAATGTTGGTCGCCATGTTGCCCCTCCATCTTGAAAGTACATTAGCCAAAGAGGGACATACCCATTAATTCAAGCTTCGCCTTTCGCATTTACGATTGAGTTAACACTCATGGACGAGGTCGAACTGGAAGCCATGTTAATCTTGGACTACATTGGCCACCGTAGGAGTTAAAACGAAATCGGAATTGAGAGGAACAGAAACTAATATTCACTAGATGGTCATATACCTTTTCACCGCTAGATGGGGGTTAAAAAAAAACAGTGTAGCTTTAAAATTTGGTCAAAAATTAAAACAACTCTTGTGATGTTCTTCCAAACTTCCAGACTTTCGTTCATCTTTGTAACACAAATGAAGATCTTTTTGATGAAATCTGAGAGCTTTTTGTTCCTCCATTGACAGCCTAAGTAACTACCGCTTTGACGTTTCAAAACGTTCATAAAGAGATCGTAAAACTAATCCATATGAATTTTCGATTTTGGGTGAACTATAACCAAGGAATCCTAAGAAATCACCAGGTAAACAGGAACCAATCATTAAGATTTTAACTCTTGCTCTGAGATCTCCCCTTTAGGGGATTTCAGCTGTCACTAATGGATAGAACCATAGATCCTTTTGCCCCAAATTCTGCTGATTCATCCTAAGCCCCCACCCTCATACAATGGAAACACATCTGTTTATCTGTTTTAAGCGGGTGGAAGAAGAGAATGTAGAGATCTGACTGTACCTCAAATTCAGGGTGGAGAAATGTACCATAAAAGAGTCGGTTGGATATGAATTTTAGGCTCTAAATGTTACATCAAACTTGGTGGTAAAATAGAAGGAATGACTAACATCAGAGCTATGCAAAGATAAACATCCAACATAATGAGGAACCTAACCGACAGCATATGAGTCCTTACTTGAAAGCACCTAACAATCACGTTAAAAGTAACAAAGATGTAATAAAGGTGTGAAATGCTTTTGTGGGTCAGTTTTATTTTTCAAAAGGTATTCAGAAGTGAGCGAGTGAATGAATGCCGAATTGGATACCTTGGATTGACATTGAGAAGGTCTGACATTGTATTTCGATGACACGTGAGCTGTTGGCCTTGAAACAATGCAGCAACATTTCACACCTGCCAATCACCTCAAGAGGCAGGCAAAACGACAATGGGGAGGATAGGCCGGAAATAAGTGAGGCCCAAGTGGGGGAGGGTAACAATGAAAGCACAAAAGAACAGTATCGATCTCATGAAGATGCCTGTTCTCAGACGCCTCAATCTTACTTCATTTAAATGATGGGGTTGCATTGAGGGCATAGGAGACTGTGGTTTCTGTATTACTGAGAGAAACTAGAGGGTCATAACGTCCCTAGCTAAACCACGCCTAACCAGAAACACCTGCAGGGAACGAGAAATTGATTTCAGAAACCTGAAACTCTGAATTCTGGCTAAATTATTCAAATATGTTTTTAATTTTAACGTATACTGAAATCTCTGTGGGCTTAAAGTCAGTTCAAAGTTTCGAAAACTGAGAAAAAAAAACTATCAACAACCACTACCTAAAATTAACGTTAATACTCAACAATTAAGCATTATATCATGTTTTCTGTATCATATTAACTGTTTGTTTTTAGTTGATTTAATAATGAACATTAAAAATCTGAATGCCTGAAAGATCTTAATGATAGAAGCAACATTTATCAACTATTACCCAAGTTAAACCGTTTAATACACATTCGATTTTCACAAGCTTTTTATTGAACCCAATGTCTGAAGTCACAGAAATAGAAAGAAGTTGCACAGAATGAACTACACAGATGACACAATTAACTTAAACTTGACATGCCTGCTCAGACAGAAATCAAGAGAGCAAAAGGGATGAAACTATCTGCTCTGAATCAATTACATTTGGAATTAGAAAGTGTCAAACTTTCAATTAGAAAGTGCCCATCAATTAGAAAGTGGTCAAACACTTGATTTCTGATCCCAGATTTGACCAATACCATCATTCACCAACCATACATACAAAAACAAAAAACAAAAACAAAAAAAAAATCTGCGTGGGTGAATGGTTTCACATAGAGATCATGATTCATAAAAATGTATTTCTACATTTAGAACCACTTAAAACCAGATGTACTGAACAAAGAAAAAGCTTCAGAGAGAAGTGTGATGCACTGGAAAAAAGTGCTAGCCTAAAATTTTCGGCCATCTTTGTTTACATTCCAGCGTCTAGAACCCTCAGTCTGACATCAGCTCAGAAGCAGCAGCAATACCTGGACAATATCCAGCTACGAACTACTCCCCATAACAGCAATTCCTGTGGGAGAAGTCTGTCTGAATTTAATATGAACACATGATGTCAATTATACATTAATCAGATGATTTATTCACTGTCTCGATTCCTTTCGTGACTTCTTTCCCGAGACAGAAATAATTAAACGGCTGACTGACAACAGTTCAGCATTGAAAGCAAATCTGGGAATTAAGCAAATGAGGCACTGATGTGTTTATATCAGGAACTGTGATAACTTAATTTGTTTAAACAAAGAGTGGAACCTGGAGATACACATAGCACATTACAAAAAGTGTTACCAAATGTATTTAAAGCAAGCAAACTGCAATTCTACAACTGTAAAAACAAAGCACCAACACCAACCATATACCATAATTAGCAAGAGTTTACGGCAGTTCAACAATTGGTCAACCGATAAAGGCGAAACAATAATACAGAACATAATCACCAAGAGTTTATTAAAATTTGACAGTCAATCAACCAATAAAAACATTAAATTCCAAATGTAATTCAATACTACAATTTAACAACAGTTTGACAGATAAAAACAAAGTGAGGACACCAAAACAAATTAGCAAGCGTGTAAGTGTACGACGACACCAAATTGACAATACCAAGAATGCATGTGAATACTTTCTTTTTAAATCCATGAAATTGGCAATATTTTGAGCTAGTGGGATATATTGAGGAAAAACTGGATTAGTGACTAAAATCACATAAAAATAAATAAAGATTCCAAGCTCCACAGCCGTGTGCCTTTAATGGTCGGTCGGTCACCCTCCACCTTACACTTTGCAGTGAGCAAATCAATGTTTAATGTTGAAACCACTAAATACCAACTGCCTGTAGAGGGTGTGATGAATTTTTAAAGAGCTCTTTTCTTTTCGGTCCATCTGAGCTCCATTTGCCCTGCTGTTCACGTTTACAGTGGACAAAGTATACTACTCCTTTTCTCAGGAAGTTGTTTGTGTAAGAAGAAGTGTAACATTTTATAGAGCTACAAAATAAGAACTATTTGACCATCATATAAGATATCATGGTAGTCTCTTATTATAGAATAACAATGCATCCAGTTGGTTAATGGGAACGTAAACTAAAAGTAAATCCTCAAATACAGTTGTGTGGGAAAGCCAGTTATCACCTTAAACCACAGAAATTAAATTGACCAGATACAGTAATCTAGTATTTCCTCACCCTCATGTACAAACCCTTGCAACTTGCCTCTGTTGAAAATAAAATAATAAGCGGTCTTTTTTTTACCACACAACAGAAGTCAATGGTATCAAAAACACCATTATGCCGTTCCACACTGAATGACAGAATGTATTTTTGGGTGAAAATTTCAGTCCGATCTCTTCAGTATGACTGATGCCAACATGCAGTTATTAATATCAAGTGAATCTCACATTTGAAATTAGTTCATGCAACTACTTTACTAAAGTAACAGATATTACGCATTTCACTTACATTGAAATTTAAATATATTTAGAATTAAAAAAAATCATGTAATAAGTAGCAAATCACAAAATCAGTGACACTCCCTTTGAAATCCAATCAATTTTAGACTGTTTAGGGTTGCCAAGTACTGCAGCAAGTAACTTGTCACAATACTATAAAATGTATGGTCACAGGGATTCAAATGAATAATGTCTTCAGCCATGTCGAATTTAGCTTCAGAACTGTTTGTTTTAAAAACATATATACAGTGCACTGCAAACTAGTTCAAGTAATACAAATGGCTACCTCCTGAAAAGGCTAAAAGCAATGTTAAATAAATGTTTGGCGCTCTGAGCTTAGTTATCAGGAAGAGGAAGTTGCATAAAACCACCTAGACAGTGGGTGCATATAGATATACACTCCTATATGACTTCTGCTCAGACTCAGAGAACGATTTAGTTCAAAAGAAAAGTCTCTTGGAGGTTTATATGAAACCGTGCGCACCTGGCAGCACCAAGAGGGAAATTTTCATAAGGACAACAAAAATAATCAGCCACAACAAACGTTTAAGATCCAGCATGTGACTACATCTTATTTACAAGAAAATGAATTTAAAGGGTTAGTTCACCCAAAAATGAAAATTAAGTCATTAATTACTCACCCCCATGCTGTTCCAACCCCGTAAGACCTTCGTTCATCTTCGGAACACAAATAAAGATATTTTTGATTGAATCTGAGAGCTGTATCAGTCCTAGATAGACTGCCTAAGGGACTGGCTCTTGACGGCCCATAAAGTCATTAAAGAAAAGGTTTAAATATTCCATGTGCCTACAGCGGCTCAATTATAAGTTTATCAAGCGACGAGACTACTTTTTGTGCGAAAAAAACATAAATAACGACTTAATTCCACTATTCCATTACTTCCTTATGGGCGCATGCGCGAGAACTGAGACGAGGACGTTCTCATTCGTCTACTTCTTGTTACCGGCTGCTCACCGCTTAGGAGTTTTACCGCCACCTACCGTATAAGATGATGTGCTGATATAGCTGGAAGCACAAAACTTTCTGTTTACAAGCAGAGGAAGATGCGCGCTGTGCACTTAAAAGCCTTAAATCTTCTCAAAAAACGACAGTGTTCCTTATAATCCGGAGCGCCTTATATATGGATCATCATTTTATACGGTAGGGGGCGGTAAAACTCCTAAGCGGTGAGCAGCCGGTAACAAAAAGTAGACGAATGAGAACGTCCTCGTCTCAGTTCTCGCGCATGCGCCCATAAGGAAGTAATGGAATAGTGGAATAAAGTCGTTATTTATGTTTTTTTCGCACAAAAAGTAGTCTCGTCGCTTGATAAACTTATAATTGAGCCGCTGTAGGCACATGGAATATTTAAACCTTTTCTTTAATGACTTTATGGGCCGTCAAGAGCCAGTCCCTTAGGCAGTCTATGTAGGACTGATCTAGCTCTCAGATTCAATCAAAAATATCTTTGTGTTCCGAAGATGAACGAAGGTCTTACGGGGTTGGAACAGCATGGGGGTGAGTAATTAATGACTTAATTTTCATTTTTGGGTGAACTAACCCTTTAAGCTTACAATATATATTACAGAAAAAAAAAAGGCAAATCACAACAATCCCAATGAATTTAAACCACAATCTTGGCCGGCAGCAAACAGCAGCAATAAAGCCATCATCAGTGTGTAAATGATTAAGACATGCCATTTTTGATATCAGCGAATAAATCAGTTTCTTTTTATTCAAGTCACTTAATGGCAGGCACAGATAGTTATGCTAGAGACTTTGGCAGCATGCCTTACAACACGATTAATTAATATCTGTATCAAACATAATCGGAAACACAGATGCTTTGTAATTATTTTGGCCATGCCCCAGCTGTTTCAGAACAGGGACCATCTGTCAGCCTTTGACATGCTCGGTGTAATGCCAGAGGACAGGTTTACTTGTAGCTCGATGTGAGTTTTTACTTGAGTAATGGGTTTTATTCGTTAAAGTGTGCCAGAGTTCAGTTTGGAAAGGCTCCAGCTGTGACGGCCGATAAAGACATTGGCGGATTTTTTTTTCTTTTCTGACAGGGTCCAGATTATCACTTTCCCTCAGGCACATTCCTCACTGCCCCCACCCACCTGCCCAAAATAAACCACAGGCCTTAACCCTTTCCACACATACTCTCGCTCTCAAACACTAGTTTCCAAACAAACTAGTGTAAGGCAACAGGCAATTATGTATAAAACCATATGCGTGTTGTTGTAGTAACTGGGTGTATCATCCAGTTTCGGCATTCTCATATTCAGAATGGGGGCGGGGTGTAAAGTATATATTATACAACCATTCAAATGCCACCCAATCATTGTGTAACATCTCAACGTACAGAGAGTCCTGCTTGTCTTGATTACGCAACTGCCCACGTTTTCTGGCAACGACTTGATATGAAGATCAAGCTTCGAACTGAATGCTAAAACCCAGATAGCATTTCTGTCGCCCGTCAACCAACTGTTGTAAACACCTGCAAACGCTTCACTCAGCACATCACATGCCCAGCATACACAAATCACATGATCTTGTTCTCAAGAAGGGTACAAAATGTCCAAATCATACATGAGCATTAAAAAAAACAACCTACACTGCTCCTAAACTGGAAATCTGTGTTTAAAAAATTCCCTCAAGAAAGGTACAAACGGTCACAGCACGTTTGGAGCAAATGATGAGTGTATGAAACAGTCATAATGGGAAAGCATTATTGCTACAGCATGGTACATATTCACAATAGAGCTAATGAATGATGCCTTTCAGTTCCATAAAAACATGAACATAAATGGCAAATGTTTAAAGACATTAACAATAAATAAGAATAAAATTAAACTTGGTGACAAATTAGTTTTTCTAAGATTTTTTTTCCCAACTTTATTAGATAGTATAGAGAAGAGTGGACAGGAAGCAAAGTGGGCCAGGATCAAAAAGGATTGGCTATGACTCAAAGGGATAGTTCACCCAAAAGTAAAAATTCGGTCATTGACTACGTTTACATGCAGCCAATTTTCGGGTTATGGTCGGGTTAAGGTCACTATTCGGGTTTCTGAAACATTAGGAATAACCCGTTTACATGCGTGAGCAGAGAGAGTTTCACCTGTATACATGGAATTGCAATATCCCGATTTAAACGGCGTCTGGACGTACAGACAACCGTAGACGCAATATGCGTCATTTACGATTCTTCTTCCTGTATCCAAAGAAATCAACAACAGCAGTACGCGGATAATGAATAGTTCGGGGCAGAAAGCGATCATCTTTGTTTGTGCTTTGATGCTGGTAACGTTACTGAGCTCGCTCCAAAAGTATGCTGTGCTGTGTCTCGCCATGTTTACTTCCGGTATACTGCACGCGGATTTTTGTATGCGCCGAGAAGTTTCTCTACTCAAAAGACCAAGATTCCTTGCGAATAAACATGCGCAGAACACAAATCACTATGGGGATATGCCGATACGCGTTTACATGACCAACAATTCGGGTTAGAAAAGGGGTACTCCAGGTATAATATCCCGGTTTTTAAAATCCGGGATATGAGCATATTCGGGTTTTTGCCGGTGTGGCCGTTCGCAACCGGGTTATAGCTAATATCCCGGTTTTGAACAGGTTATTGGCTGCATGTAAACATGATTACATGATTGCTCGCCCTCATGTCAGGTGTTAAGTGAATGTGTGTCTGAGATTAATTATTTTGTAAATAAAGTGGTAAATTATGTCTCGTTTGCCCAAAAAGTCCCAGAAAGGTAGTAAAGACAAAAAAAAAAAAAAAACAACACTCGCATTGCTTCATAAAACTAAGGTTAAACCACTGGAGTCACATGGATTATTTTTTTGTTGTCTTTACTACCTTTTTGGGCAAACTAACCCTTTAATTGAGACAACGTTTCAATATATCAGGGATGGCTTAGCATGATTTAAAAACCATATTAAATAGTTTCAAGAGCATTTAAATATGGCTTGCAGTGTGTAACATGTGGCTGACTAATAGGAGTCACTGTCATTGACAGCTGCTTAGGATGAAGGCTCTTTATTGGCTTAAAGCACAGAGTAACAAATAATAATTCGTTACATTTATATAGCACTTTTCTGGGTATTCAAAGTGCTCTACATGGGGGAAATCTCCTCAACCACCACCAATGTGCAGCATTCATTTGGTTGGATGATGTGACGGCAGCCATACTACACCAGAACGCCCACCACACACTGGTGGAGAGGAGACCAATGAGGGATGAAGCCAATCAGTATATGGGGATAATTAGGAGGCCATGATGGACAGAGCCCAAGGGCCAAATTTGGCCAGGATGCCAGGGTTATACCCATACTCTTTTTCAAAGTATTTTTCTGGATTATTTTTAATGACCACAGAGAGTCAGGACCTCGGTTTAACGTCCCATCCAGAACTTTTCTTGTTTGCAGGAACTAATTTAAAGGGCGAGTCCTTCACCGATCAAAGTTCATTTTGACAAACCACAAATACGATGCGTGAGATTCTGCATGATCCAACGTTTGCCTTTATGTTCTGAGATAATCAGTAATTATGTCTTGAACCCATTTCATTTTTAGGTCACAATTTGACATCATAAGCCACAGTCTGCACTTACAGGCTAAACCACAGCTAATCTATGCGACAGATAACGTGTGTGACTCTTTGATACATGGTTCAGGTTTAACAAATGCATGTAATAAAATAACTTTCAACAAAGTGGCTTTTGAGAAAATGAATATCAGTAGCTACAGTCGATCTTGTAATGAACACATCTAGTTTGCGATTAGTTGTGTAAAAAGTACACAAACATGATTCAAAATGTCTCTGGCTGTATATTGCTTCTGGAGTTCTGATTTCATACCTTAAAATCCCAAAATATCACACTCAGCATAGACCTTTGCAGCTTCAGTGAGGCCTTTTTGGATAAATTAGTCACGTCATTTTCTCAAGGACTGTACCCTGTCGTTGCTTGCAAATATTTATTGGATATACTGTTTAACTTAAACAAACTTCCCTGAGGAAGACCATAACATTGGTATTTCAAAACGTGTTTTTAACATACGTTTCCATTCCAGATAAATATTTGCACATTATGACAGTGAACGTAGCAAATACTATTATTTACACTGCATTTATCCTACACACCTGCAACCGTCCAGGTGTGCGAGGAGTGTTTTAGTTAGCATTTCCTCTAGAGTCTAGACTAACATAATTGTGGCAAGACCTGTTTCAAGTAAAATATACCCATAGCACCCACCTGTCTGAACTGCTCTTCATAGGTCCAGTCTGCATGGTCCTGCCCATGGAGTGGCCCATGGGATGAATGAGCGGAGTGAGCCAATGCTCGTGGTTCGGTTTCTGAAGCAGGCCGAGCCTTTAGCAGCTGGGAGTGAGGGTGTAAATGGCGGTGGGGTAAGAGGAGGATGCCTCTGCCTGGGGTAACGGCCTCACGGCCTGATGGCAGCCCTTCGTCACCTAGATCGTCATCATAGTCTTCATCCATTTCACCCTCAAAGTCATCTTCATCCCATTTGTGTTTTCTGAAACACATTAGAAGGTGAAATGTTAAAAAGAGGCAACACATGAGAGATGGTTATAAATTCAGGCAACTCATTAATCTAAGGAAACATTGCTATGGGTTCAATGTTCTCCAAATGCACTCCATCAAAATTGTTGTGAGAACATAATTTACAGAGAGCTACACATTAAATATATAGTAGGTGCAAGTAGATGTGTACATTGTCTGAAGATATGAGGATATGTTTAATATGATTAAAACCAGTCTGTCGTCTCAATCTGTAAGCTCAGAATAGATTTAAATTATTTTATTTCCCTCGACCTGACCGACTATCGGTCAAATGTTTGGAATAATTCAAGTTATGTTTTTGAGAGAAATCTCCTTTGATTAAAAATACATTAAAACAGTAATATTGTGAAATATTATAACAATTCAATTTAATTGTAATATTTTCACATGCAAGTTATTCCTGTGATGCAAAGCTGAAGTTTCAGCATCTTTACTCATTGTATTCACGACATGATCTTTCAGAAATCATTCTTGATTCTTTTTTCTTCTTAAAAAAAAAAAAATCCTACTTACCCCAAACTTTTGAATAGTACTATTAGTTTCCACAAAATATGAAACAGCACAAATGTTTTCAGCATGAATAAAAATAAGAAATGTGGCTTGAGCATCAAATCAGCATATTAAAATGATTTCTGAAGGATCATGTGACACTGAAGACTGGTGTAAAGGAATAAATCACCACAGGAATAAATTACAATAAAGAAGTTCTTTTAAATTGTAATAATTTGCAATATTAATGTTTTTACTACATTTTAAATCAAATAAATACAGCCTTGAGCAAAAAAAATACTTAAACAACATAAAAAATACATTATCATTAAACTTTTGATTGTTAATGTAATGTAAACAACCAGCTCAAGCAGCAACCAAAAACTCACTTGCATTCATTTGCATGTGACTGCCCACTTACATCTGCTCTTCCTCCTCAGACCCCATCATATCTTTGTATGGCTCGTCCACTTCCTCTTCATCCTCCTCTTCATCATCTACATCTCCTCCACTGCTGTGTTCAGACATGGGGCTGTCGGCCCTCTGAAGTCCAGCTGCTACTGCGCGCATCGCTGCTAGCGCCGCCATCTGCGCCTGCTCTGTGTCAGAGGCAGAGATTGCTTTAAGCTCCTCCCCCATAGGGGGAGGGCTGCGTGATTGCCCCGCCTGCTCCATCAGCAGTTTGGCTCTCTGCTGTCTGTGCAGGTTCTCCATCACCGCCTGCAGCTTCATTGCCTGAGAAACAGGACAAGCTGGGATTCTGGCCCCCACACTCCAAAACAGGCGGGACCACTTTTTATAACTTGATCCAGAGGCAGGGCTTCAAGAAACAAGAAGAGTTGGTTTCTCTACTCGACGGACACCTGCAGACAGCTAAGGGGAAGATGATCCCCCACACAGGGGCCTACCTGAGAGAGAAAATAACAGAAAAAAATACATATTTAAAAAAAATCTTTTGACAATTTTTGATATATGACAATATTTATGTCTTTGCTCTGAGGAAAAACAACACGGCACATTTATTTATTGATTGATTTGATAAGTGGAACAGTGCAGCATATTCAAAGATTTCCGAAGGCACACATCAGCTAGTCTTTAAACACAAGGATTTTGATATCCATTCAAGTCGTTAGTAGTAATGACATATGATACATGCATAATGACGTACATTTCAGACTGTTCAAACAATGTCATACGGGTTACATTTATAAAAGGTTTATCGTCTTTGTTTCACTGGAGAATAAAAAATAAATAAAAGAATAGAAGTAATATTTAAACAATATGAGAATGTGAAGATTCCTGTAGTGCAAGAATAAAAACACTGTTTCTGCTCACTGTTTTTTTTACAAATAAAGACCGTAACCGTAAACATATCACTAACATTTATTAATAGTAATAAAGAGCAATATTTAAAACTTTTTACATGAAAAACTGCACTCATTTCGGTGAATATTTTTTAGTGATTACACAAAAACAAATAGTAGAATCAGAATTTTAACTGATACAATGATCGTACAGCATTTGAAGGGGAAATCAAATAGTCTAACATTGTAACAAGTGTAAATCAGAAATACCGTCTTCAGACTTTTTTTGACACAAGAAGGGACTATGAAACACACAGCCTATTCACAACCATTTTCAGGCTAATTTATCTTGTCCTACAAGGAAATCATCTCTCCACACATTTGCATTTCACTATTTGCCATCAATCATAACCACACCTTAGTCGATTCACTGCACTTCATAAAAAATAAAATTAAAAAACAATTCACCATGACAGTGTCAACATGCCATGTGATGCTTTGTTGATTATATAGGGAGAGTTCAAGTTTCATATTAAGGCGCTCTTTGTGTAACCAACTTGATACTGGACGTTAAATTTAAAATGTGTCTAAATGTGTTTTTTTTTTTTTCCATCCATTCATTTTTATATACCCGCAAATCTTAAATCATCTCAAATCCTTTTTCTTTTGTCTTGTCCATATTGCAGGTCACACAAGCAGATTTGAGCTTCCGCGAAGAACCAATGAGGTTTGTTCTTGTACGTCACACAAGTACGATTGAGCTTCCGTTGACCATTGTTTATATGTGAATAAAAGCCTAAATTAACTCGGCCCATCATATAAAGTGTCTCAGCATTTAGTTAAAATGCTTAATTGATTAAAAAAATAAAATTTTATTCTGCATTAATAAACTTGTACTTTCAATAGAGGGACAGATATTGCTGGTCTTTCATTTATTTCTCCATTTGTGTTTTGAAGATGAATGAAAGTCCAGTGAGGATGAGTAATTGATAACAGTTTTCACATTTGAGTGAACTATATGAAATTTAGTTAAGGGGAGAGAATTCAGATGGACAGGATTTTGAAGAACTCTGGAGGTTTATGGGTTAACCCACAGAAATGGATGTTGGGCACTGGCGATTGTGAAGTCTGAGCAAACACAGTGGAGATTAAGGCAGCACTAAGGGTCTAATTCCACACTGATAATGAGTGTCAAGTTGGCCAAGATCCAGATTCACCATAGGGGTCTGAAATCCATGTATTTACACCATACATTTAAGATATCATATTCTAATCAGCCAGGAGTAAGAAATAGATAAGTCATGATGAAGATGGACAGAGAATAATGATTATGGGTTTTTCTTTTAGGCATGTAACAGAGTAAAAAAGTTCTTCAAACAGATAAAGACAAACAAGTTTAAAAGGTTAACACTTTAATATCTCTAATACCTGCATAGACAAACTCAGTCTGTTCTATACGTGCATAGCGAAGTAATGGAAATGAAACCGAGATGTTCTGGTATGGTGACATTCTTTACTCTAGCATTGAGATCTCAGGATTATTAGAAACATCAGATCAGTTTTGGAGAAGCCACATTAAAACTGCCGCTTGTCAAGCTACAAGTTTCTCATAATATGAAATGGATTCCATTTCCTTTCTAAACAAAATGTAATATGGTTTTCTCTGAAATGAATTTCCTTGTACGTTGATGTCACTTAACCAATAACCAAATGACCATTTTAACAAAACTAACCATCCAGGTTTAATATGAATGTAACAATTTGGTTTTTAAGAAACAGAACACAGAAACCAACACTACTATGTAATTTCAGACCAGTGTCAAAATTTCAAATTTCTCATGTGTACTAAGAACGAGGCACCTGTTAATCACACAAATCAAACTGATTATGATGACTGATCAGTTGTCACACTGCAGTAAATGAAGAAAAGCACTGTGCTTTCTAAATGCCTATAGTGGAATCTTAAAGGAGATTTGTGTGTGTGTGCGCGACTGCACGCGCATCACAGATCATTAAATTATGCCTAATGGGTCAAGCTCAATACTCAAGTAGATAGGACATTTATTTACACAGATGAAAATCTTTGATTGTTTTATGATTTACTAATCTTACAAATAGTTTATTCTAACTCTTCTCACTTTTTAAATGCGTCTTGCCTAGATCAACTTATAAGCTCAGGTGACAATAGTTCATTTTGCTTGATAACCTGTACCGGTTCCAAAATCTACCAACAACGTTGTCAAAGGAGAATAAACGTTTTCTCCAGTGGTTGATCAATGGGGTTCTCTTTTAAATTACTGATGATGCAAACAAAACTAGACTGCAGGGTGACCAATAATGCCAAAATATATGGCATTATTTACACAATATAAATTTGGAAACTTGATTCACTACAACATAAAACAGAAACTGACTGTGGACTGACTTGACATTTCAGTTTATCAACCATGTGGATGTGATTGACTACCTAAAAATATAAAATAGTACCTACTTTTTTAATTAATGAACAAATTAGTATTTAAAACTTAACAACCTTCTTATCCAAAACCCTAAAATGTTAACCTTCTTATCCAAAATATAAAACGATGGGGTTTCAAAAGATGTAATTAAAGTGTTTTTTTTTTTTTTGAGCTTGTGTTGGGCAATGGAAAAACCCTTTACATAAAATTACAGCAAGAGATCCTGGGCTTCAACCTCAAGCATCGGTTTGATGTCTCTTGAAATGGTATTTTTCAATGTTTCAGGGAAGGTGAGCCATCTCTTCAGCGGTTCCCATGACGATGGCGTGTGTAAGGGCTGCGGGCAAATCTGAGGTCAAAAGCGTGGGCCTCCATATACATGAGATTTCCTTCCTCAGAACAGTAAGAGAACAGAAGTGCACATGATTTCACATTATTCGTCCTGTATTCTTCAGGATATTGTGCCATTGAGAAGACTTGACACACAACAGAAAATTCACAGAAAAATTAAGAAGAGAACAACTTTTTCCCTTATAAAATAAGGAAATGTTATGTACCAACGCACTAGTGCTCCTAGAAAATTTGGTTAAAAAAAACATAAGCAAATATAAGTGAATATAAAAGCAATGGGCATGTTTAATAGTGAATGTGCAAATTGTCTAAAAACAACATATTCAACACCTTTTTCTCTTCAAGAACAGGATGTAACATAACATGCCTTAAATTTACATCCTCAAAAGGCGCCAATATGATGCAAGAAACCCAATTTGTCTATTTCACATAATAGTAAATAAAGAACTGAAAACGTGTATTATTCAACACAGCTTGATGAAGTCTAGATTGGAAAACACATAGCAAATGCACTCTGCTGATGTAGAAAACAGAAGGGTACATTTGGTGTTCCTGAGAGCATTACCTCAAGCAAGGCACACGTTTTCCATGCTGCTAAGCAGGGGCAATTCTGGTATGATTTAAAAATATAATATATTGTTTGTATACTAGGGTAGGCAAGCCATAAGCAATACAGTAGGTTCACTACTTATCAAATACATCCCGGAATATTTAATTAAATTCGAATCATTTTCTCTAATCACTAATTTTAATAGTTTCAGAACTGAAAACGTCTTTGTTAGTCCAATAAAAGCTTTTATTGACACCAGGCTCAGCAAACGACTCGTTTTTCAAAGTGGGGAACTATGACATCAAAGAGGATAACATCACCCCCACAGAAGAAGATCAACACATACTTCGCCCACCGATTCGCGCATACCTAAATAACATAGGCCTACCTCATGATGACAATCCGGATCGAGATACCGAGCAATACCGATTATTGTGCAGTGCCTGGTTGTGGAAGACAGTCGCTGCATATGCTTCCTCTAGAATCCAATAGGACTGCATGGTTAAACTCTATTTTTAATGACATTCCACTCCAGCTGATGAGGATAAAACATCGTCCGTCTGTTCGCTCCATTTTACTGAGGATTGTTTTGTAAACAGGACTGGATCTGCAGAGCGATTAAGATTAAGAACGGTACTGTGCTGACTATAATGGATACGACAGGAATGGTGCAACACACAAACTCTGGGTCGAACATGCATGTATGCGGGCGAATCATTCCGGTTGCCATTTTACAACATTGGACGTTTTCAAAACAATTTCCCCCAAGTGCATCGACGGGTGAGTTGAAACTCATTATAATATGCAAATCCACTCACAGCAGTGGGCATTTACTTCCAAGCCTTCAGTGCGAGACGCCCATAAAAACAGAGCGTTTTTCAGCTAGGCACAAAACTAGAGTAGAAAATAGCCTATTACTTATTCATTTTGATGTTTCTGAATGTAACCAAGCGAACGTCATAAGTTGACCTCAGACAAAAATTTAATTCGAAGTTGTTAGTTTGCTCTGCCCATTTCGCCACAGACATATTTTGTAACCTGGGACAAACAATATCAAGCAGGATTCTCTCAGCTTCTCATATTGAAGGTGGGGGCAATTCCAACTATATTCCCGCAAGTGGTAAATAGGGATTTTATTAACGATAATTTACACTGTGTTATCTAGATCCAGCGCAAGATCCTAGTACAGAAACAACTAGCAAACTCCAAGTAAAAAGCATACATGACTATGCATACATACTTTTTTCTTTTGGTTTTAAGTTTGTATTGCAGTTTTATATCTGTGTCTCTTTTATTCCTTGTAAGGCACTTTGGTCAACCTCGGTTGTGTTTAAATGTGCTCTATAAATAAATGATTGATTGATTGATTGATTGATTGACTAAGTATGATTAAGTATTTACACTGAGGTTAATATTTCTTGCCCATGTTGTCATATAAATCTACAAAATAATACTGTAGATACACATGTTAATTCCCTTTGTCAAATGATTTTACTTTCGTCTATTTTATCAACAACACGTCAGGGGCTAACTATGTTAGTTTAGTTGCTCACAGATAATGTTAGCTCACTCGATCCTTCTAGCTAACGTCACATTCTCCACCACATAAGTTGAAGCTATATTTATTTGACAAGGCATCTAACGTTAGACCATTTGTTAAAATGTTTTAATTTTTGAAAACTGACGTAAAGAAAGCGACATAGTAAACAACAATGGATGACATACAGCAGATCTTGTTCTTGCTTCTTGGCATATTTTTCACAAGAAACAACTGCTGGCATTAGGCTTTTCTCAATACCAAGTAGCCTGAGCAAATTCCGACTCAGGAGAATGATCCCGAGGACGCGAGTCCAGTAGTTCTGCTATTGGAACAGTGCGTTCTTGAATGTGCCACTCAGCTCGCTCTGCTACGCTGGTTATCTCTATATGTACATTTTAGGCAACAATAAACCAAAATATGTTATGAAGCACCACTCTGCTTCTTTTCGATTTTATTTAAATACATTTTAAACATTATAAGCACACAAATGTGGTTCAGGCAATGCATAGCCTACTGATTATATTCACTGCATGTGTGTACGTTTATATATTTATGACAAAACTAAACATAAAACACAACCCTGCCTCTTTTCATTTAAATTTAAAAATATTAAACATATTCCAGGCAATATGTAATGTATTGCATATCGCATTGGTACAAATGTTCCAATAAACAACATTACAGATGATCTTGACAAAACTCTCTTTTTGTTAAATTTCAGTTTTATCAATAATAGCCATTATAAAAGTATAAGTAAAAGGTACAAAAAGCTATACAGTAAAGCTTTAATAACATAAAGCAAACAATTCAGTCAAATATACAAATTCAGCGCTCGAATATATGAAACTTCAGTTAGCCTTCTGCCAAAACAATTGGCCAGGGAACGAATTATAGGCTAGATTCACAAGACCAAAGATCGCCTAGGTCTATACAAGACGAATTATATCTCATGTTTAACCACTACAGAGACGTCAGAGTCAGCGGCAAACATCAGAATGACTAGCTGAGAAAAGGCTATTCCAGCCGGGGTGCACGAGCGCTGAGCGCCCGGTGATTGCTTGGAATGGATCTCAGTCAAATTATAATAAATCTATAAATAAACCACAGATTTGAGCTTTCAAAAAAACTACAATTCAATTGTATATAAAAAAATGACACTTCTAATGCCCTTGTAGCACACGCAAGTGACGATACTCTGTCAACCAATCAACATTCTGCAGTAAGTCTAGCTCCAACTTTTAGTACCCTTTCACTGTGCTAGGTACCCCAACGGAAGGGTACCCAAAAAGCGGTATAGTACGGTTCGGCTTTTTGGTCCCATTCACAACTTTTGACAGTGGAAACTTAAATAATTGTGTACCATACCGAACTGTACCGGTATTGCATACACTGTAAAAAAATATTTTCATGATTTGTAAATCACAACAATTTTTCTTTTGTCAAATCAACTTAAATAATTTATGTAGTTCAGATAACATAATATTTTGAGTTTCTGATGATTAAATCAATCTCCTTCATTGTATAAACTCAATTTTTTAATTTCAATGAACTTAAATTTAAGTTAAACCAACAATATTTTTTACAGTGTAAATGCTCCTGATAAATTATTTGTTATTAAAGCATTAACACACAAACCACACTTATAACATAAAAACAAGCAGGCTAACTTGGCTTGGCATGACTGCGCGCAAAGTGTGCTCCCATAATAATTCCTAAAAATCAGTTCATCACTATCTCACACACACATCTGTTAATATCAATGAATCTTTCATTATATAAAACACTTTGTTTGTTATAATTCGAGGATTTGCCAGCATACAGAATTCATCACTGAACAAAAAGTCTCTTTTGAGCGGTGAGGGAAGTCTATCGTAAATGCTTCTGATTGCCCATTGTGTTCCTAGAAATCACATTGCTCAATGCTCCAAACATGTTATGAATAGAAACTCTGGCCTGTAAATCGTTTCTATTTTGTTTTAGGTGTTCTTGTTACTTTTCTGCAACAGATGAATACAAATGTATTAGTTTTCATGTTTTATTCATATTTCTAGTTTGCGGGAGTACCGCAAATCGTTTTATTCTGGGTGATTATTTATGTCATCACCCAGTTACTGTAAACAACATGCTACCTTTGAAGAAACCCAAATACATATCCCCTGTATTTTATTCTGTTGTTACTGAGAAACAGCTGATTGACTTATGCAAATATATAAATCACAATAAAGATTCTATTTATTTATCTTTTAGGTATAAAATCTAGTTGTATTTTATATGCTTTATATGCTATATATTTTATATATGTTTGTATTTTATATATTTTTTTATATGCTCTACTTAACTGTATACTTTTGATCTATCTGTGAAGCACTTTGGTGTTGTTAAATCTGTGAAGCACTTTGGTGTTGTTGGTGTTATTCGTGTTGTTAAAAGGTGCTATAGAAATAAACTTTGACCTTGAACAAAAGAAAGAAAAATGTCTGCACTGGTGTAATTTTATTTTCAAATAGTTTGCATTCCCATTTGCATTAGGATTTCCATTGTTAGAAATCCAGTCATACTATTGAATGGTCGTGCAACACTCTCTCATTTTCCCCCGAGACGAGAGAAATCCGTCATTTGAAAAAATGTCATTTTACGTCATCGTAGGAGGAAGTGTAAGAGGGGTGGATTTCTGTAAAGACTACAAGCACTAGTTCCCACCCTTTCAAACCCACCCATAAGGGGTTGGACCTAATAGGCTAACAGACCCATCACAGATCAGTGCCAGTGTGTTTGATTTCACCGGCAGAAACTTTTTGAAAATATGGACGAAGGTACTGAATACGCAGATGGATGCATTATGGATAGGGTTGGGTACTGAAACCCGGTGCCAATAAGGGACCGTTCCAACATAAAAAGTAATAACCAGACCGGATAAGAACGAAAATTTCGGTGCCTGAGACTGAGTGTCATGTGGCGCACACATGTAAAGTGTCTCGCTGTCTCCCTCGTGCGTACACTATATGGTTTGGTCTTGCTCTCTCACTCTAGATTCCGGGAGATGTTAACTCATTTACGGGCATCAGGGAGCCATCATCAATATGCGGGAGACTCCCGGAACGTCAGATTTCCAGGCGGTAGCGTAGAGTGGAGCTCAACTCTAGTCTTCCCACATTGATGGGCGGAGTAGTGGGAGTGGCCTGCGGAGCTGAGCATTGCAATGCACTATGGGGATTGTGGTCTACATTCCACAAGCACTAAAAAGACATTTTCTGCCTTTTATTGGCCAAGATGAAATATGGCAAGCTGTTTTAACTTTTGTTCATTTTCAGGATATGAATTATTGCTAAACAATTCAATTGTTGAACATTTTTACTAGTAGCAATTGAATTGTTGATATCAAGAATAGACATTTCAACTAGTGAAAATTTAATTATTGATTATTATTAATTATTATCAGGAATTCACATTTTTACAAGTAACAATGTAATTATTAATATCAAAAATGATATTTCTACTAGTAAAAAATCTATTCTTGATATCAACAATTGATTTTTAATGGCAGCCTATGGTGACATTTCACTAGTGAAAATACAACACAATTAAATGTTGATATCAACAATTGAATTCTTGATATCAAAAAAATGTAATTGTTGATATTGAGGGTTAGTACAGAGAACCATGAAATTGTATTGGTATTTGTACTACAGAAATGTTGGTATGGGCTATATGCACGCATAAGTTCCGCATATAACGTAAGGATGCTCGTCCATTTCCGGTTGTGTAGATTAAAGCGGAGGAAAACCGGAGAAAACGGGATTATGGCAGAGTCTTCAATATTTACTGTCCTCCCGTCTTTGAAACGAAACGTACATACGTTTAGATGTAATTTTATATATAGTTATGTTTATTTAATATAATTTTAAAAAGAAGCATAAACACAACGAGGGGTGTCTGTTTTATCTGTTTTTGTGACTAACGTTTCATTAGTATAACCATGGAGTATAAAATTCAATATAAATTCTCGGTATTGCATTGGACTCTATGAACGGCGGAAGTTATCGAGCATCCCTAATGCTTCACCAGAAATAACGCCGTGCATAGAGCCCATTGTGTGACAAAACTAACCATCACATTAATGAATGTGTTCCACAAAATTTTAGATAATGGATCGACATATTAGGAAAAGTATAAAAAGAGAATATTAAGAAAATAGACTTACAGGCCTATGCGATTATATGACGCAAAATGCTGCGATTTTATTAAATAAATAAATGCATGTGTGGACATGACAACCCATTTTCTCTGAGAGCTGTTATCCCATTTTCTACACCGCTAATAAAAAGAAGACCAATTCGTTTCAGTTAGGCAGTGGCACGACGCACTATGGTCACGTCGTGACTCTGTCCGGTGTGCAGCGTGAAAAACAGGTGAAGATGATGCTGAGCAGACGAACACTGAACTGGTGGCCAGAAAAAAAGTGCACCGGTGGCCAGTGCACTATTAAATATTTATTACATTTTTACTTATATCATTAAAATATTGTAACATTGTTATTATAGCCTAGTAAAAACAAAATTATATATTTAATTTGAGTTGTTATTTTTACCCTTTAATAATAATACCAGCTGACAGGGCTTAAAGCTACAATACCTAAGATTTAGATGCCGCTAGAGGGCGCTACATTCAAAACAACAACAACGGCTTTGCTTGATGACGACGTGGAGGAACGCGGAATGATGGGAACTGTTGTTTTCAACTCCACCGTGGATAAATCAGTCAGACGGGAATCGAAAATTAGATGTAATGGATGAGGTAAAGTTCGATTTCTATAAATGTTGCGTTTAATGACATGCTTGTTTTTCATTAAACTGAAATAACCGCAAGAAAAGTCAGGTTTAAAAGTAAATTAGTTATCACAGATGTTACTGTACGAGTTTGAAGGGGCAGGTCTCTTGCAAGGAGTTGACGTGGCTGGTCCTCCTTTTTGGTAACTTTATAAAAATAAAAAATCAATTTAATGTACATTTGACACACGTTTTCATGTCGGGTAAGTATTCAACCACAGCTACAGTTTCACAAAATTAACGTTAAGGGGGTCGCACACCGGACGAGAAGCTCAGCGAACACATTATTCTCTATAAGTGTACACATACTGGCGGCGGCATTCGGCGTCTGTCCGCGGCGCCCAGCAACGCCTCAGGACCATGTTCAGAATCCTGCTGCGCCACAGAGTGCCATTTACATAGTTTTATATAAAATTGTAATTATTTTTATCTCAAATCATTGCTAATGGATCCTGACTTCGCCCTATGCTGCAATATGCATTTAGTTTTGCATTCATTTACAGAAATCAGCAGCTTGAATGACAATTGCTGATGTTATTAGATTTTTCAGGTGAGATTCTCAATTCATTCAGTTAACGGATGCTCTGAGGTAAAGTTTTCAGAATGCAGACTCAGCAACGATTGTATTTAATTGTACAGTACAATCATAACATAGAACAGACATTATCTTCATTTCCTGTCATTACACTTAACAATATTGCTGGCCATACATTGATGAGAAAGTGCGCGTCCGGTGTGCGATACTGTGGGGTTGTCCTAAACGTAACTTCAATGTTTCATATTGCATGATGCGTTGGAAAATATATGTGAATTATTGTTTCTAATGTATTAATATATAATTTTGGCAATTAAAAAAAAAAAGTTGTCCTAAACGTGGCGCGGCGCTTCTCGTCTGGTGTGCGACCCCCTTTACAGCCAACAGTTCACATTCCGAGAATAAATGAAAAGAATAATTGTGCTCCATCCCATAACAAATGCGCAAAACAAGCTGACGTTTGTTGCTTGATAGACGCTAACGCACAACTACAACTACCGCATTTGTCCAGGACTACACGTAGTACGAGCGGAAACCGAGGTAAGCGGATATGACGCGATTGACTCGCGACTCCCAGCTCACCCCTGCTCACACGACCCGTTTCCTTGGTTAAAATCTCAAGTGTCTCGCGATTTAAACATTGTTTGAAACATTTGGAATATTGTAAGTAGTTATCATCTATCATCTTAACTAAATATATAATACTGGCCTTGTGAATTTGGTATATTTTAATGCGAAAATCTTAGGTATTCCACCTTTAAGTTTACAGCATTAGGTGAGATTTTTTTTCTTGAGAAAAATTAACATCCATCTACTGTACCTAATATTTATCCAATCAATATTGAATCAAGATCGGTATCAAATCATAAGATCAAGCAATAATAAAAACTAAACTGTCACTAAATTCTGCTTCACAATACACATCCTGCTTAAATGTCCCTGTTTGTCAGGACAGAATTTTCCAAATATCTTATTTTCATGAGCATACAAATTTTCTTATTTATTGTTCTTTTTTATACTATTGTACTACTGAAACAATTTCAAGTTTGCAGTAATGCAAAGATGTCATTATTTAATTTTGTAAAAAAAAACAACTAATCTGTGTGTGAATTTTCCTTGAGAACTAAGCAAGTTAACTCATGAAACCATTTGTTTATTATATCGAAATCGCATAACTGACATCAATAATTGCAATATGACATTTTCCCCAAATCGTGCAGCCCTAATACATAACATTTAATCAGAAGAGATGTTTAAAACAATTACATTTTTATATTATATAATATATAAAGTTATAAATGCTATTTATAAGACAATTTTTTTTTACATTATCATATATATATATATATATATTTCATTAATGTATCATTAAAGTGCATCTAATTTTTCGTTTTCATCATTCTTTTGCTAGCTGTGACTGAAATCACCGTACAAACATACATTTGGATGTTGATGATTTAGTATTCAGGAGGAAGTGGGGGTAGGTTAGAAGAACGGCCAATTTTCCATCAGTATTAGCCTGTAAAGTTTCTGCCAGCAAAGACCTGATGGAAATAAACTGGCAGAACGAGTCAGTTGGTAGTTTCATAAAGACTATGTTGTGAGTAGAGCGTACATGTGTTTTGCTTTGTATTATAACCTAAAAAGACTAAAATCTAGTCTTTTCAGTTAATGTCAAAAGAGTCAGAATGATTAATGCAGCTGTAATTCAGCAAATCAAGTCTGTTGATTTTGTTTGCGTGCAACTATGATGGCAAACTGCCAGCCTTAATACAGAAGAATTGTTTGTTAACCAAATCTGGCAATGGCCAAAAACGCTGCAGACCACAGGTTCGAAAGAATGCAGTTTCTGTTACAGATCCAGAAACATCTCTCCAAACATTACTCCCGAGTTTCTCTGCAGAAAGAAAACCGAAGATCAGCTGGCTGGGATTCCCTTATGGCAGACTCCCAAACAGTGAAATCATCACTTTTTTGGCAGGTGCTTGAGGTGAACAGCAGTGCACCACAGAAACGTTTTAATATGTGGCTTCTGGCAAAAGCACAGTTTGAACCTGAGCCAAGCCACTCAATGGAGTCCACACAATCTCCTCCCAACTCTCAGAATGGTATTCAGAAGCAGTGAACTTTTTAAGGCAGTGTGTGTGTCTATGAATGCAGCACACAAAGGTCCAAAAAGGGGGATGTGTATCATGATGTGACGCATAACGCCAACTTGTTTTCTTATCTCACTGTTTGTTTGTATAGCATTTTTGTTTCAAGGTTGCTTTCTGTTTCACTTGTGTAAAGTGTTGCCCAACAGCCCTGTGCTAAAATGGCACACCGAGACATGCATATGGATTAATCTAAAAACAGAGCAGTTCCTTCCTTGAGCTGCAACACTAGATATGTGATCCCTCTCAACACTACCTAGTAACACGCCAAGCTGAAACCAGTTTGGCCAGCTCAGAGCAGAGTTTGCCAACCTAGAAACCTGCATATAAGATGATGGCTGATATGGTTGCTTCATTATGATCACAAGTGTGACAGGATGCAGGGCCTCATTCCTACATACCTCATCTTATCAGTTCAAACCCCACACCCAATTATTTCACATAGAAACAACCAAAGAACTTACTAAACAGGACTTACAAAACATCACATATGCAGGTAACCAACACCCACATAGGATACATAGGATATGTAGTGCACACAATAGTGACTGATAAGATTTCGTATTTGTCGTGCTTGCATATAAACGCTGAAGAAAGGTGTGATAAGGAATTAGAACAAAATTTTGAATTGTATCATGAAATTTCCAACATGTCGTGCGAAACGGCCCCAAACGACTAACGAGTTCCTCTCCTGGTGCCGTCCCTTCTGTTTGTTGTACTGTCATCTTTATAAAATACCCCTATGTGTGTCATGCAAATATGCAGACAAATAGACTCTTTACGCTACAACGGCCTCTAATGTAGCCACATGATGGGTTACATTTGCTAATGTAGAATCACGCCGTCTGGGTGGCTAGCAGAGCGAAAACTGACCCACATTAATAGAAATTCACTAGACTTTCATCTTCATTGTGCACTTCCTGTGAACGAGTTTTAGACAATACAATCTCTGTAGCCACATATAGTATATCACTGATCAACTAATCATCTCTTTCAAACCAATACATGACATTGTGCCTAAAATCACCCACCAGCAAACAGTAACAGTATTAGTTATTCCATATATATATATATAACATGTATAGACCATTTCACAAGATGTAAACAACACTGGTCCAGAAGCACTTCCTGTTTCAGTTTTTTAACACTACATAAAAGCTGGGATAAAATACAACCAACAGAACATTTAAAACTGAATCAAAAAGTTAAACAAACATCTTTAAGATGTTTTCTTTACATGTGAAATAAAGAAAACAATTACAAACTGAAACAGGAAGTGCTTCTGGACCAGTGTTGTTTACATCTTGTGAAATGGTCTATAACAATGTAATATGTTAACATGTATAACAGTGAGATAAAAACACCCTCTTTCCAAATTGAAAAGTTTTCCAATTTGTCCAAAGATTGTAATGCAATGCCACAAACAACATAAAGATAATTGTAACATGCACTTTCACTTCTGTTGCACTTTTGAGTGCCCAAATATTAGCAAAAAACCAACACACACTTCTCATTTATCAGTCCAGAATCAAATTCTATGGAGTCAACTGTCTTGTCCAGATTAATAATAGAAATTGATATAAATGTAAACATTGTGCATTGAGGAGTTAATTTTTACAAATCACTATTGACTTCGATAAAATACATATTCCCTCTAAATCAACTACAGTGGGGCCAAACAGTATTTAGTCAGCCACTGACTGTGTTCTTCTACTTAGAATAATGAGAGAGGTCTGTAATTGTACACTTCAACTATGAGAGACAAAATGAGAAAAAAAATCCAGGAAATCGCATTGTAGGATTTTTAAAGAATTTATTTGTAAATTATGGTGGAAAATAAGTATTTGGTCACCCACAAACCAGCAAGATTTCTGGCTCTCGCAGACCTGTAACTACTTCTTTAAGAAGCTCTCCTGTCCACCACTCGTTACTTGTATTATTGGCACCTGTTTGAACCCGTTATCTGTATAAAAGACACCTGTCCACAGCCTCAAACAGTCACACTCCAAACTCAGCCATGACCAAAGAGCTGTCGAAGTACACCAGGAAGAAATTTGGAGACCTGCACCAGGCTGGGAAGAGTGAATCTACAACAGGCAAGCAGCTTGGTGTGGAAAAATCAACTGTGGGAGCAATTGTGAAGAAAATGGAAGACATACAAGACCACTGATCATCTCCCTCTATCTGGGACTCCACGCAAGATCTCATCCCGTGGGGTCAAAATGATCATGAGAACGGTGAGCAAAAATCCCAGAACTACACGGAGGGACCTGATGAATGACCTGCAGAGAGCTGGGACCAAAGTAACAAAGGCTAACATAAGTAACACACTACACCGAGAGGGACTCAAATCCTGCAGTGCTGGGACCAAAGTAACAAAGGCTAACATAAGTAACACACTACACCGAGAGGGACTCAAATCCTGCAGTGCCAGACGTGTCCACCTGGTTAAGCCAGTACAGGTCCAGGCACATCTTAAGTTTGCCAGAGAGCATATGGCTGATCCAGAAGAGGATTGGGAGAATATCGTGTAGTCAAAATAGAACTTTTTGGTAAAAACTCAACTCGTCGTGTTTGAAGGAAGATGAATGAAGAGTTGCGTCCCAAGAACACCATAACTACTGTGAAGCATGGGGGAGGAAACATTATGCTTTGGGGAAGTTTTTCTGCAAAAAGGGACAGGAAAACTGATCCGTGTTGAGGGAAGAATGAATGGGGCCATGTATCGTGAGATTTTAAGCCAAAAACTCCTTCCATTAGTGATGAACGAAGTTGAAACGTGGCTGGATCTTCTAGCATGATAATGATCCCAAACACACTGCCCGGGCAACGAAGGACTGGCTCCGTAAAAAGCATTTTAAGGTCCTGGAGTGGCCTAGCAAGTCTCTAGACATCAACCCCATAGAAAATTTGTGGAGTCCATGTTGCCCAGCACCAGTCCCGAAACATCACTGCTCTAGATGAGATCTGCATGGAGGAATGGGCCAAAATTCCAGGTACAGTGCGTGCAAACCTGGTGAAGACTTACAGGAAACATTTGACCTCTGTCAACTTTTGTTATTGACCAAATACGTATTTTCCACCATAATTTACAAATAAATTCTTTAAAAATCCTACAATGTGATTTCCTGGGTTTTATTTCTTATTTTTTTCATTTTGTCTCTCATGGTTAAAGTGTACCTAAAATGAAAATTACAGACCTCTCATTCTAAGTGGGAGAACTTGCACAATCAGTGGCTGACTAAATATGTTTTGGACCCACTGTATATCAAGATTAGTATAAGTGGATAACGGATTAAATATTTATATATAGTCTACACAGGCAAATGGACTTTTCTGTTTATGTGGAACAGCAATCAAATTAAGATTATTAGAAATGGACAGAAATAAGACTATTTAAAGGTTTACTCTTGGGAGTAATAGATCTTTAGGGATCTAGAGCTTTGAGAGGTATTTATGCAATAAACAAACCAAACAAAAACCCAATGAGAGACCACAATCAATTAGTGCATACTGAGATAATGCTCAATTCAGATACAAGTCATATCTCACCCATATTATAATATAAATAATTATAATATAGCCTAAGCAGGTTATATATTATCCAATATCCATTATATTTCATAAGTAAGAGATAAACAACTGGTTCAATATTCATTACATATAATACAGACAAGTTTTTTTTCTGATATGAATTATCAGTTCTATTGATAAACGTTGATGGGTTTCTAAAAACAGCGGCCAACTATTTTACTAAAGTGTGCTCTAGCATTTCCTTTTGTCATTTATTGTAAATCGCATAATTATTCAAGCTTAAAGACAATTCTGAAGTGAGCAAAGTGCAAAATTTTATATTTAACATTTAGACATAACCTTAAAAAAACACATTTAGAATGTGAAACAACTTTAGAATGGAATAGAAGGGGATTAGGTTATTAGGCAACTCATATTACTAGTCTAATGATTTTATTATTGTGTCAACATTAAAGCAGAAATACAAAATAAAGAATAATAGATTATTAGCACTAAAAAATTAACAATAGACAATTATTGTTTGTCTTGTAAAATATTGTTCAGAGCATATGAACCAATTCTGTTTATAAGACTATTTGTTTAGCCTTTAAAAGGCACATTTTAATTAAAAAGAAAATCAATATAACTTACTACTTCCACATCCACAAGATCACAAATAATCGATTCAGATTTTACAAAAAAATCATTACACCAGTACTTTCCTCATCAAAACAGCATCCAAGAAGTTACAGTAAGAAATAGTAATTAAATAGAAATACGAGGATTTACACTCATATAAATCTCGTGTCTTGTCTGGTGGCAGTTAGCCTATGTGTTTGTTTCGTGTGTTTATTCTGATGGCAGTAGCTAACATACACTCGGCTATAACCAACTCTACTCTCATTAATACCAAACAAACACATCATTAGATGAGCTTTAAACAACAAAAGACAGAAAATAAAACGCATTAAACGTTCTGAAGTGTGATTATATGCCAGATAGGTACTATATTTCTCATATAACGTTAGCCAACACAAACAGGAAAATGTGGATGTGTGATGAGAGGAAAAAAGACACTTCACTTACCAGTTTAACTTCCGTTTATTTTTTTTCTTGGGAAGCGGAAGGAACATTCCTGATTTGCCCGTAAAAACAACACGCTCGCGACGCTCTCTTAATCAATATTTATTCACAGTCACGAACACACGAGAGCGTATAAAAATAATATGGACTGTGCTCTTACTAAATCACCTCTCTCTTCATCGTTTGATTTCGATATAGAGGTTAATTTGGCAGTAACATCATATGTGCGTCTAATCTGAGGCGGTGCCCCGCGGTCGGAGAGGCAAACCATTGGTTGACAAACAGCAATCAGATGCAAATTCCAAACCTCTGAATCAATGGGGCTGCCTTCCCCCATTCTATAGGAAACATCTACAAATGACTCAACACTAAATGACCTTTGCGCCAAAGATTTGTGTTTGGGCCTGGTGATATATTTGTGTTGATGTCCGAAACCCACTTAGAAAAGCAGACCCTTTAAACCCCCGTCCGTCTTCATCTGTGTGAGGTGTACATGTATACATGATATACACATATACGTACGCTATATGGTGCCATCTATACATTTGGCGACGTTCCCTGCGCGGGGCCCTTCCCTTTTATCGCAGACAGCAATAATGTCTATCTGCTCTCATGCAAACATAGCCTATAGCCTACGCTGTATCCGCGATAATCCTTGATAAACAACCTACACGGTTGCCAAGACCAAAATACTATTATGAACAAATGGAAAGCATAATGAATATTTAGGCATAAAGTGTTCACAAACACTCAATATTTCTTATGTGTAATAATCAGCTTAAAAGTGCACCAAAGACACAAGTCAGGTAATACACACATTTATATTTAATTTAGGGTTGGCCTATTATCTGAAATTATCTGATCAAGTGATTGAGATGGCATGTGTATCAGGCTAGGGCTAGGCTACAGGCCATTTCTGAGAATTGATATATGCACGTCTCATATTAAAGTGCAGAAACTTTTGCACTGCACAGTATATTGTTTCCACCTACTGGACAGAACGAGTATTCCATTTTCTTGACATTACAGTCGAGCGTCACGTGACCAAACCGGAAAACATATGAAAACAATAAAGTGGCCTCCAAAAATATTTGGACACTTAACCAACCTAGAGACTTATATGTTGTAACTTGCATTACAATATATCAAACCGTGGCATGCAGGCACACTTTTTTTTTTTTTATCAAATAAAACATTCCACAAAAATGACAAAACAAAATACGCTAACTGTTCATAATGAATACAGCATGTTATATACAGTACTATACACACACACAGAGAGAGAGAGAGAGAGAGAGAGAGAGAGAGAGATTAGATCAAAGGATGGAGTTCTACCCTAGTAACCTCCAGGCCTATTGCAGCACTTGCGTCAATTTTGAGTCACTGTTCATAGAATGGCCTATGTAAATAGTATGCAGATAATTTAAATATATCATTACGATATTTAAAATATATTTTTTAATTTTTTTATTTTCCATTGTTTGATAATAATTATACTTTTACTGTTATTTTAGTTTTTTGATCATTATTTGATGTTACCAGTTACTGTTCATTGTTCATATTTTTCACCAAACAGTGTGTGAAATATAGTGTGACAGTCTAGATTTAATTTAAAACACAAAAACAATCTGTGACTTATTTATTTGTTCTGTGGTTTAAGGGGTGTTTAAAAAGGACTTTTTGTTTAGCTCATCTTAACAGTCCACATATATTTTTAGAAGTTTAAATACCCAGAGTAAATTGCATTAAAATGGCACAAATGTCATAAGTTAAATTATGAAGAAGCATCTTGACTATTTATGATTTTGAGTCTTAACTGTTTGATTTTAAAAACGTATTAATGTATGCTGAATCAAAGCCAATGTTGTTTCAATTCATACTTTCATCAAGGCCTTACTGTCTGGGTTGAAAAACACTTTTTGCACATTTTCATACATCACAAGGCATCCTAATGAAATGATTCAGTCATCTGTGTTACCTGTGTTTGCTTTACTTATTTAAGTCCCCTCCTGTGGTTAAATAAAAACACTTCTGGCAAAGAACAAACTGAGAAATTCAAATTCCACTATCTCTAACAAATTATATCTAAGCTAAATAATAACATAAATTAAGCATGTAAAGAACAACAAATATTTTGTTTTTTTTTCCTCACAAACTTAGTTTTTTCTTTTGCTTTTACAGATACACTTAATAAGGTCCTATCTTGAAGCATTTTGGTTTGTCCTGTTGGATTTCTGTGTTTTCATGTAATCACAAGATGGTGCCTCAATTAGTAAAGCAAACTCAGGTAACAATACATGTGACACAGATGATGAGCTGACGAATGATACATGCATGCTATTCTATAGGATGAGTTAAGAGCAGTTTAATTTTGCTAATCTAATCGAACTTGTGAAGTGACAAGGACTTAAATCCACTACAAGAAAATAGCTCTTAGAAAATATTTACCCTATCCTCACCATAATTACTGATTAAAAATAGACATGTTAAAATAACCAGAGATACTTGAGGACTGTCTGTGATTGGAGGTTAGGACTGTTTTTAACAGGATAGACACCTTTATTTGACAGTTATGAGACAGGAAATCATGGGAGAGAGAGAGAGGATGTGACATGCAGCAAAGGAACGGGATTTGAACCATGGTCGGCTGGCCTTATCAAACCCCGCCGTCGCGCTCGCCACAGTTTTTTAACACTGCGGCAAATCAGACACGTCGGTAGAAAAATATCTTGTCTCCAACTTTTGTTCAACGGGTCTGTCACAGAGCTACCCTCAGTTCTTTGTGACCCCTTGTTAGCTCTTCCACAAAACACATGAACACATACTTGGTTTTTAAAGACTCTTTATTTACCTTAGTGTACCAGCAACAAGAGAGATGGATTGTCCACACAAATGTATTCACAACTGTGCTGTTGTGTCTCAGACTGGCCACCTGAACACTAACCCTGAGGACATTTAACGTTTGTTGCAGACTGTTGATTGTCACCTGGAGCAGCATACACGGTGGTGGCCATCTTGAATTGGGTAAAAGACTGGAATGGACTTTTCTTATGTTTTTATACCTGTGCTGTGTTGCATCATGGGAAGTGGGAGATACCAAGTATGGTGTTAATGGAAGGGGAATTGGGATGTTAATGTGGACTTCTTTTAATTATTGTTGAAATCTAGTGAAGTTGTGCTGTTATTTAACTTTGTGTGGTGAAGAAAATGGAGTTACTTGATCACATATTTTTAATTGATATTTATTAGCTGTTCATGATCTTTATTACTTCCCCATGTAATTATTGTTGAGAAATGGTTGCACCTAGGGATATAAATTCTCACAGAAAGAGGTGATCAGGAGGGTAAAGACTGTTGGTAGTGAATGCTGTGTCAACTGACTGCTGTGATTGAAGTAGTAGACCTGATGCAAGGCTGTTTTTTTGGTATATTGATTTTTTTTTTTTGATTTTTTCCTGCTGTGGCACCTGTGAGCACCTTGCACTTTACGAATTTGGGAGAACATAAATAAATATGAAAATGGCATTTAACGTCCTCCATGTGTTATTATGAAGAACTCTGGATGTCCTTGTGACAGGCTATAACCCTAACCTAGTCTCGCGTAGCCAGACCTTCAGACTGACGGCTGAAGGTCTGGAATTCATAGCAGATTTCTTTGGCCAAGGCCCGCCCATAAGGCCGTTTGACCGACATGTCAAACAACCAATTACAGTTCGTTTCGTTCAGCGTCACGTTTCGGGGCATGGAAATGTCCCCACAACAACAGACCGGCGTGCAACAAATCAGTCAGCACAGCAGCAGTCACCGGAGGCGCTCGTTAACAACGCTCCACGTTATTAAATTCACCCACGAACTCGCGCTCATGTCCATCGTATGCCCGCTTTGTCACACGGCCAGTTCAACCTCGTATAAATCAGGTTATGTGTGTAAATCACGTGCGCTTACTCTTAACAGACACACTCTTTCCCCGGCGCTGCTCGTGCGTCAGTTATGTTCATAAAGCGCTCCCCGTTCACAGTAACCGGCTCGTCTCATTCAAAACAGCCAGCTGTAACGTTAGCTGTCAGCGAGCCGCCGCACATTGAATACTCGCATGAGTCAGGCTGCGAATGTAAGTTACGTCCCCGCCCCAGCGCGCTCACGCTTACTAAATAAACGCCTCACCTCCGGCGCCGCGCAGTCGCTACATTCCCTTTAGCCTTTAGTTTAGCACATCTAGTGGATGCATAACGCAAACCCAGTCAAACGTTTGACTCTGCAGTATCTTATGGGCCTTATAATCCAGTGTGCGCCCTATATATGAATACTGAATCGGCCACTGAGATGTCAGCGTCTGTTGTTTCATGTTTGCCCACAAACGCGGCTGATATCCCCTTCGCAATTAAGTACTTCACTTGATCTTCCATAATAGATAGGAGGGGACATACAACTACGTTTAGCTGATCTTGATTAATGCTCATTGTCACTCATATAAACACAACAGTTTTTCTTCCGCAATCACACGTCTGCGCTTTGTTTCCCGGCGGACCGAAAATAAACGCGACACTGACGCCCCCCGGAAATCCGATAAAATTCAACCAATCAGATGACGACTTCGACATTCCTGAAGTGTTTCCAGTTAAGTGTACCATATGCATCAGACGTTTAGCCAACGTTCCGTGGGCGTGACGTCTGAGGCTGAGACTAACCCTAACCTAACTCTACACACTTATCCAATGACTTTAACCACAACCTGCACAACACTGTGGATTTACAACACTTTGTTGAAATGCTAACACACTGCTGTCAAAACTGTGAACCACTCATTCAAAAAAGAATAAATTTCAGCCTTGTGCCTTCCACACACTGCTGATTTTCAAACAATTTCAGCTGAAAGGCTGAAAACTTGTGGCCTAATGCTTGAGAGAGGCAGGGTTACAGTATGTACTTTTAGTGTCTACCTTTTTTTCCTCATTACTGTAATTCTGTAAATTACAGACTATTGAAGCAGACTGCTAATTTTCAGTTGTTATGTTCTAAAAATGTAAATAAATCAAATGAAAGAACGTCACTCTTTTCTTTAAAGAAAATATTACTTTGTATGAAGTCACTGAAATTGTTGAAACTGTAAAGATGAAAAGTTAGGATTTTCTGCATTGGTGTTTGATGCTACTGTTTTTCCTCTCAGTGTGTTCTGAGTGACAGTGTGTGTTATCTCAGTGGGGGTTGTGCATAGTGTTGTGCACACTGAGCCTGTTTTGAGTCGTGTGTTAAGAGTTGTGCTCACATGTGACTGTTGGTAATGCAGACTGTAGTTCGAGTTTTGCACATTTAGCTCCAGTCGTGCTCACTGTCGTTTAGCAATCGAAAAAAACTGTAAGTAATATGCCATTGATATATTGTAAAGGGCTCTTAAGCTTGTGCCACTGAATTAAATAATAATAATAATTGACACCTTTTACCATTCTAACTTGTTTCAGAATTGCATGGAATAAATTACTAGGTGATTCCTTTTGGCCATCATATCATGTAGAAAATCAAATTATATTTTTGTAGTCATGACAAAATGCATTTTTGATTATATATTTACATTATTCTACCAGGTACTAGTACATTTTCATTGTCACTGAATTATGTTTTGACTTTATGAAATTATTGATTGTTATACTGATAACAGGGTGGTTAAAATAATAACAGGTGGACTATAAAGGACGGGTGGATGGATGGGTTCCAATCTCTTGCATACAACCAGTTAAAATTTTACCTTATTTTGAACTGGATTTAGATGGGAAACAATATGTAAAACATTGCCAACAAACTTTTAAATGCACTACTTGAACTATAATCAAATTACTTTCACAATCACTATGTACTACGCTCTTAGTGTCCAATGTTTAGGTTGGACAACAGTGAACATTCTGACATAAAATCAGCCACTGCACCATGTATGAGCAAAAAGAAGCTAACATATAAGGTTTATCTAATAAATAAGTGCATGGTCAAATTGTAATTTTAGGATTTTTCTACTAAACTTTTCATATTTCTATTAAAAGGGTGGACGCTTAAGGTTGACCACATCAAATTTGAAAGACAAACACACAGGCAGTTAAAATAATCAAGGATCTCACTACTTTCTGGTAACTTTTTGGTTTTTACCACCAAATAAGTGATGACTGTTTTATTATAGGATGTCATTTCATTTTTACAACTTTCATTTAAAGGGAAGGTAGTCAAAAAGTGGAGTGAAGTTGTCAATCAATTTAAGGGCAATCTAAAAACCTAAATTATCTCGCAATTCTGAGGAAACAAAGTGAGAATTGTGAGATAAAAATGTACAATTATCTTTTCTTTTTTATTCCGTGGCGGAAACAAGCTTCCAAAACTTAATAAAAAACAAATTCAGATATTGAAGCATGTCCAAATGTCAGTTAAGTGACGCCTTGGGGGTGAGAATGGGCTGGATTATTTGATCCCTTTTTACTAAAGCACTTATTAATTGTTAATGATATGATCACAGTTTGTGATAGTGAGTGCTGCCTAATTTACTGCTCCACCCATGCATCTCTCTGCAGCTCCTGCTACCTTACACTAACAGGCGCCCGACTGTCCTCACTCGAGTCACGCAGGCATAGACACCCGTTAATGTAGACATCCCAATTACTATATGATGACAGTCACAGACCCTGACCCATAACATTGTACATACCAGAATGAGTGTTATGCGTATGGGACGCCCTTATGACACAGCAGTTTTGACTCTCCAGACCTTTATACTTCCTCACGAGGTCCATCTACTTCAATATATATCGGCCCCCCAAGTACAACAAGGACTTTTTAAATGATTTTGCTGATTTTCTGGCTGAAATCATGCCTAAATATGATCGTGTTCTTATTGTTGGGGATTTTAATGTTCATGTGTGTTGTCCTGACAAGCCAATGACAAAGGGTTTTCTAAACCTCATTGAGTCTTTTAATCTTGTGCAATCTGTGTCTGGACCCACACAAGAACATGGACACACACTTGATCTTGTTTCATCATATGGTTTGCCTGGTTTTAATCTAGAGATATGTGACGCAGTGTTTTCTGACCATATGCCTGTGTTATTTGAGACTGCTCTTTCTTGTCATACACTTAAACCTCGCGCTGCTGCACGGCGCTGTCGCATGATTAGCCCTTCCACTGCTGCTCATGTTATCGGCTGCTTTTAGTCAGAACACCATCACTCCTGAGTCTGTATTGCACACAGAAGAGCTTAGCGCATGGTTTCACTCCACCTGCCAAACTGTTTTGGACAGTGTGGCTCCATTAAAATCCAGGCTGCCTAAAACTAAATCTGAGCCCTGGCTAAATGACATGACTCGTGCGGCCAGACGTGAGTGCCGTAGAGCTGAGCGCAGGTGGAAGAAGGACAAACTGCAGGTGTCTCTCCAAATTTTAAGGGATTGCAAATTAAGGGGTCTCTTTCTGACAAGCTGACCATCGAATCTGGTGTGCCACAGGGGTCCATATTGGGTCCCCTGTTGTTTACATTATATATTAACAATCTTGGTGATAATCTATCAGATGCAAGTATCCATTTATATGCCGATGATACCATTATCTACTGCTTTGCATCTTCTATTGAAAATTGCATTTTAAAGCTGCAGGAAGCATTTGAACTAGTTCAGCGTAAACTATTTTCTTTAAAATTAGTCCTAAATGATAAGAAAACAAAATACATGGTCTTTTCTAGGAAACAAAAGACTGATTCTCCTCCACCACCTATTTACACTTTGCAGGGTAACTCTATAGAACTGGTTTCCTCTTATAAATATCTGGGGTTTGTGTTGGAAGAGGACTTATCATTCAAGTTACATGTTAAACAACTGTTGTCTAAGTTAAGGTTACAGCTGGGGTTTTATTTTCGAAATAGTGCATGTTTCTCACAGTCGGCTAAGAGAAAGTTGGTGGAATCTACCTTCTTACCTATCTTAGATTATGGAGATGTTTTTTACAGAAATACCACTAAAGCTCTCCTAAAATCAGTAGATTCTGTTTATCACTCTGCTCTAAGATTTATAACTAACTCAAAATATCACACTCATCATTGTGCGCTGTATGAGATGGTAGGTTGGCCTTCACTTCATATAAGAAGGCACAAACACTGGCTCATACTTGTATATAAGGCATTAGTCGGCCAGCTTCCCCAATATTTGAGTAGTTTACTAACTTTTAATAGTCAAGGGTATAATCTACGTTCAAGTAGATATATTCTTTTAAATGTTGCTTTAATGAAGACAGAATTTGGAAAAACTGCTTTTACTTATAGTGCATCAACTGTTTGGAATGAGATCCAAAGTTCACTGAAACTTGAAGAACTTATTTCGATAAGTGAGTTCAAGCTACACTTAAACAAATCATTCAAATCTGTCTGCACTTGCTCTTAACATTTAATTTTGTATTATTTTTTGTACATGTTTGTGTTGTGTATTATGTTTTATGTATTTATGTATATTGTGTGCTGCTATTTTGGCCAGGGCTCACTTGTAAATGAGATATTTATCTCAATGTGACTATTTCCCTGGTTAAATAAAGGTTTAATAAAAAAAAAAATAATAAAAAAAAGGGATTGCTGGCGTCATTTCCAGGAAACTGTGAAAGAGGCTAAAAGGAAAGATTTCTCAGATATTATTTTGGCAAATAAGCCTCATGTCTTGTTTAACACCATTAATTCAATTTTAAATGCCCCGCAGAATGCTTGTATGGAGGCATCCACTGCTATGTGGGAAAGTTTTCTATGCTTTTTTACTGATAAGGTCACTTCTATTAGGTCCCAAATTGCACCTGCAGCTTCTGACCCTTCAATCTCTGTCCCCTGCTCGGCTGTTTTTGATCATTTTGAGCCGGTGACTTTCTCTTTCTTAGAGGAGGTTGTTGGTCATTTGAAGCCCACGGGTTCTCCTAATGATGCTGTCCCCCCTCGACTATTTAAGGAGGTTTTCCCTACTGTAGGACCATCTGTGGTTGCAGTTATAAATACTAGTCTGACCTCGGGTGTGGTCCCTGAAATCTTAAAACATGCAGTAGTTCAACCTCTTATTAAAAAGCCTTCGCTAGATCCGTCGGTTTTTACTAATTTCAGGCCTATTTCCAAATTACTCTTCCTTTCGAAAATCCTGGAGAAGATTTTGCATATTGCACAGTGCACATTGTGCTTATCCAGTCCGGTTTTAAAACCTTGCACAGCACCGAAACCGCTCTTTTAAGAGTTTTTAATGATATCTTTTTAGCGACTGACTCTGGCGACTGTGTTATCCTTGTGATTTTAGATTTAACTGCTGCATGTGACACTGTGGATAAGCTGTGGACACTGCGGCAGTTGGTGGGCATCAGTGGCATAGCACTGGAATGGTTTAGGTCATACTTATGCCTAGTTTACACTACATGATTTTAAAATGTCGGGCTGAACTGTGCAGTTCACACTAAATGACTTGCTCTCAGTGAAATCATGAGTGTTCAAGTTGTTTTAGGGTGATTCTTCAATTGGGGGCTATTTTGCCATCTTAGATTTTGATTAATGAAATTTGGTTAAATTTTGTTAGAATTATGTCAAGACAATGTTTACATGTTTTGATGTAAAGATATAATAATGGCCGCAACTGAGCTTAAATATTATTTGAGTATTTTATATCTATTTGTCAACTGGCACTTCAAAATGTCATTCCCATCACAACATCAAAAAGTCTTATAATGCACAGAATGTATCAAGGAGATCATTTAAACTCATTTATCTTGCAAATAGTTTTAACCTTTAACAATGCGTATAAAAAACAAAATGTTTCCACTCAGCGAATTACGGATATTTTCTTGTTCTTACCATAAAAACGTATTTTTCTGTGTTTGTCAAAGCACACTTTTGTTTAATTTCTGGAAAATTAATTTTAGATGTTTTTTCTTTGAATAGGTGAATGAGTATTTTATTAGGCTTTTCATGTAGCACCTCAGGATTGAACATAAAACATTTTTAAAGGTACATTTGCTGTAAATTAAGCAACGTGGCGGTAATGACATACTGTTCTGGTAATGACATAGTGTTTTGGTAATGACATAAATGAAAAGTGCACTGATATGTAAAGCAAATTTAAAGGCTTAAAATAATGACTTTTGGTGAGTGTTGTTAAAAGAAATCGCCCTGGTTGCGTATGCAACCCACCGTTCCCTGAAGGAGGGAACGGAGGACGTTGTCGACTGTTGACTGAATGGGGATCGCGCCAGAAGCCTATGTTCTTCGAGTACTATTGAACGAGCCAATGTAATTGGCGTGCGTGATTTGCATCACACACTCCCGTCACTGTAGGGACCGCAACGTATGGACCCAGCCTAACACAGGTTCCACACTGCTTATGAGTGGTAGGCCTAACACCGTCGAGCTGGTACTGTGTAGTGGAAAAATGCCTTAAAGTGTGAGATTACTTTAAGCTTTCCTGTTTCTTTTCTTCTTTTGTATCTTTCTTTTTCTCTGTAAACATACTGCTGATATTTTACAGGATCTCCCTTCAATTTTTTTCTATAATCTCTAGACCTTTCTGTTGATTTCTTGGAAGCCATTCTGGTTAAAAAAATAAGAAAAAATTGTTTTATGAAGTAAGAACTATCACTTAAGTTTCACTGTAAAACCACAGTATTATGCTTCTTTAACTTAATTAATAAACACACAATATGATATAGATAGTGACACGGAACATGTCATTACCACCATCACTTGTCATTACCATCACAACAAGTTGTGTGTTGGTAATGACGTGTTGCGGTAATGATATTTTTAATTTTTTTCAGGAAAAAAAGATGCTAGGTCATGGTTTTTGCTAACATTACTCAACAGCTAGTACAAAAACTTTAAATACACATAAATCACGTGAATGTATATATAAATGTATCAAAATATTGCTGCTACAACATTTATGGTAATGACGCTGAATAAGTCTACTCCATGATCAGAAAGAATTCAAGATTAAATAACTTACTTTTTCAGACATCAAATTTCACTGTTCTTTCATGGCTGACATGTGCTCCACTTCTAGTCTTCATTTCCATGGTTACGGCATAAACAAGTCTCACCCTCAGAAATATCCTTGTTGTAATTATAGACTGTTGCGGTAATGACAGTATTGTTTGTGGACAATACTAAATTGTTAAAAATATTTCACAAATTGCACAGATAATAACCCGAATTATGCATCAAGTGCCTTTTTAAAGTTACTGTTTAAACATATATTGTAATTGTTTAATGAACTGATTACATTTTATCACATTTTCAGAGCAGACAAGTTTTGAAGTCTGGGTTGGGGACAAGGCCTGAATAGCCAAATATTAGTGATGAAAATAATTTTAAAAATGGAAATCATACTGATTTTAGTGTATAACATTTTTTCGTGGTACAATAAATATAATTTTAAATAACTAAACTGTTTATTTTATAATATTGTATTTTTAACATGAATGTATAACCTGGGGACATAAAAGTTCCCCTAATTGAAGAATCACCCTTTAGCTGTTCACACCACACAACACAACGTGATTGATCCACAACAGGACGTAACTCACTACACGAGTTAACAACGCACTAAACAGAGATACAACCACGATCGGATGATAAGAGCATATCATTTGTGACTCAATGAGAGCTGTTTCAGTACTATAGTACGGTCTAAATCCTGAAAATAATCAAACAAATAACGAGTTGACAACAACACGATTCTATCTGGTCTAGAAACCATGTTTTGTCACGAAAAACACGCAATAAAACGAACCAGAAATGACGCAAACTGCAGAGAGGAACACAACACGCGAATATGGACGTCAGACAGAAACTAGTGCTGCACACTGTTTGCTCGACGATCTGCTCTGAGAAAAAAAATGCAAAAAATAAAAAGTAAGATTTACCTGGTGTCCTCAACCCATGCGTTGCTATGATTGGCTGTACTCATGACATCACTGAGATTGAGTCGCGCGACTGCTCGAGATATCTAGCATGCTATTATTTTTCGGAGCTCGGTGGACCTGTCTGCGAGGTGTCTTTGATGCGTGTTGGCTCTTTCACACTATCGGATTGCGAGCGTTAATCGTCCGCTAATCGCCCGCGCTTGCACGCCTTAACACCCTCCTCTGACTTGTCGGCGACTCAACGATTTGCAAATCGGGCTTAAATCGGGCTTAATACGTAGTGTATAGGCTTTATAGCGGATCAAATCAAACTTTAGTGTTAGTGTAGGTGAATATGTTTCCTTCTCTGCTCCTCTCTCTTGTGGTCCCACACCCACAGGCACTGTCCTTGGTCCTCTACTTTTCTCTTTGTATTTGCTTCCACTTGGTTCCATACTTAGGAAGTATGGCATTTCATTCCACTGTTATGCAGATGACTGTCAGATTTATGTACCTCTTGATAAGAGAAATTATATCTCTGTTGGACATCTACTCAATTGTGTCAAAGACATAAAAGCCTGGATGGCCCTGAACTTTTTAAATTTTAATGATGAAAAAACAGAGGTGATGGTTTTTGGAGGCACCACTGGGACCCCACCGATAGATCTGGGCTCTTTGGCTCCCTACATTAAACCTTGCATTTCAAACCTTGGTGTTAAAGTGGACCGTGAGCTTAAGTTTGACTGTCAAGTTAAAGCTGTTGTCAAATCAAGCTTCTTTCATTTGAGGAAACTGGCCAAAATAAAGCCATTTTTGTCAAGACAACATTTTGAAACTGCAATCCACGCCTTTGTAACTACACGGCTGGACTACTGTAATTCACTATATGTGGGGGTTAATGGGTCCTCCATCACCCGTCTCCAGATGATACAGAACGCAGCAGCACGTCTTTTAACGGGCACACGTAAACGGGAGCACATTTCCCCGATTTTAGCTTCACTACAATGGCTGCCTATTCAATTTAGGATCCATTTTAAAATTCTGTTATTTGCTTTTAAATCATTAAATGGCTTTGCCCGTCCAAAAAAAAAACCCGTCCGCGCTCTCAGGTCAGATGATCAGCTGCTCCTGACTGTGCCTAAAACTAAGCGTAAGCTCAGAGGGGACCGTGCCTTTGCCGTGTCTGCCCCGAAACTATGGAATGAGCTGCCTTTGCATGTTAAACAGGCCTCTTCTTTATGTCGAATCCATGATTTTTTTGTTTTTTTGTTACTAAGGATGAATGTGGGGTTTTTAATTGTATGTTTATGTTTTCTGTACAGCACTTTGGTCAACTTAGGTTGTTGTAAAGTGCTAAACAAATAAAGTTGGTATGGTAAGGAAATTTTGTATTGTATGTGTAATAAATTCAGACACAGATTATGTAAAAAAAATAAATTTATTAGAAATTACTGCAAAATATTAACCCAAATGAGTTGAGTATGAGTGAAATAATTAGCAAATTTAAAAAATGGTCGATAGACTGATAGAGAAGTTAACAAAACTGACTTTGTTCTGACTTAATTCATTCTTCATTTTCAAAATGGCAATTTTACATAAAGGCAAAATAGTTAAAATAATTTATTTTTACATTATGACCGTCTGCGATCTCCAAGGGGGTTTATAACATGGAATAGCACGTCTTCTAATGGTAATTTCCCATTGAGGTAAGTTGTACCATATGCAAGTTGAAACATTTTGTTTAGGGTTGTATGTCTTCCATTTCAATTTGTTATTCATCAAATTTCATGTCAATCAATATTTTATATATATAGTTTCATCTGCCACTATCAGGTCACCCAGCTTTATCTCCTCCCCAAAGTCAAATTTGGCGTTTGGACCTTGTCTGTAGGTGAATCACATACAGATACTTTGAGCTTCAAATATTAAATGGAGGGCCTTATAGTGTAACTCTACTTTGAGAAGTCACTTACCTGGCATTACTTACCTGGTGATACTGGTAAACAACATGACATCATGACTTTTGCGTAAACATACACGCCACTTTCAAGTCAAGTGGCGCGGTATCTATACGCATTTTAAGCTATCTGCGTGTATGTCTACGTCATTAAATGTCTGAGTGATCTTGCATCTATGTACACGCTGTTAAATGTCCGATCGAAACGAAGCAAAATGTAGATCTACATCTAGGGAGCGATATTTTTTTCCTAGGATGGTAGGGGGAAGACTCATAAATGGTATTAAGCCCAGTGGGTTTAGTGATGGGGTTGGGCTTGGTCATATATTTATACAGTAATGTAACGTTAAGTCAAAGGGTTCATAAACATGCTGAAAAGCAATTATGCGTGTTGATAGCCCGCCAAAAATGGAAATACGAATTGGCGTGTCATACATACGCCATTTCATTAGATCAGTCTGGGTAAAATGAGAGGCTTAATGTCTAGAACTGAAGCATAATAGGGAAATGTTTCCCTGATAAAACAAGACATTTTCAGAAACATTTTGTTTTTAATGTGGCACACAGGTGTATATAGGAATCAGGAACCTCCTTCCAGTAGTCCTGAAGTCCCCCCCACTGCCGAAAACCAGCAAGTGGAGCTGGAACTTCTTTGCCAACTGTGGCATGAACCTCTGCACCATAAGGAGGAAACTTTGTAGTCATGTCAGTAACCTCTGGGAAGCTTAACAACCTGAGCTTCTTTGACACGGAGCTCTAGAACTGTAGCAGGGACAGGAGTTGCAGCAGAATGAACCTTCACAGTGATTCTGTGGAGCCTCAGCAGGTTTTGGAGCAGCAGAGACAGGAAGCTTTATGGCTGTCTTCACTGAGAATTCTGGAGCATCTCTGACAGGATCTCTGGGCCCAAGGCAGCTGAGAAATGCGGGGTGGTAATAGCGCAGTGGATAAGACACATGCCTTTGGTGTGAGAGACCCGGGTTCGAATCCACTGTGAGACACCAATGTGTCCGCAAGACGCCAAAACTAAGCCAAGGCACCAGACACAACCGAGGCCTGACAGCCCCGCAAGACGCTTGGGCTGGAGAGATCGAGGGGCTAACTTAAGTAATAAAACTAAACTAACTATTTACAATATACATCCCTAGGCAAGTAGTTCCGCAAGACGCAAAAACTACCACCTCAAGCCAAGGCGCCAGACGCAACCGAGGCCTGCCAGCCCCGCAAGACGCTGAAGCTGGCGAGATGGAGGGGCTAACTTAACTAAGTAAAACTAAACGAACTATTTACAATATACACACATCCCTAGGCAAGTAGTTCCGCAAGACGCAAAAACTACCACCTCAAGCCAAGGCGCCAGACGCAACCGAGGCCTGCCAGCCCAGCAAGACGCTGAAGCTGGCGAGATGGAGGGGCTAACTTAACTAAGTAAAACTAAACGAACTATTTACAATATACACACATCCTTAGGCAAGTAGTTCCGCAAGACGCAAAAACTACCACCTCAAGCCAAGGCGCCAGACGCAACCGAGGCCTGCCAGCCCCGCAAGACGCTGAAGCTGGAGAGATGGAGGGGCTAACTTAACTAAGTAAAACTAAACGAACTATTTACAATATACACACATCCCTAGGCAAGTAGTTCCGCAAGACGCAAAAACTACCACCTCAAGCCAAGGCGCCAGACGCAACCGAGGCCTGCCAGCCCAGCAAGACGCTGAGGCTGGAGAGATGGAGGCAGAACCGCAAGACGCTAAAACCACCTCAAGCCAAGGCGCCAGGCGCAACCAAGGCCTGCCAGCCCCGCAAGACGCTGAGGCTGGAGAGATCCATCTCTCCGTCTCTCCTCGATGACCTGAAACACAATTAGAAAACATTTTTCATAAGGTATAAAAATACATCTGTTCCATGTATAAGGATTGAGTATATGGTAGTTACAGCAGGTACTAAATGGTAATGTAAAGAAGCTGATAAACAGCCCCAAAATGGGCCAATATAAATATATCTTCAAAATCATTTTAGCTTGTTTTAGACTCTGTACCTTGAACCAGTCATGGAAGAGCATCTCATCCAAATGGAGTCTCCGCTTTGGGTCGCTCTTCAGGCAACCTTGAATAAAGCGACAGCATTCTGTGCAGAAAGATTGAGAGTTGTCTAATTATTTCCTTCAACTTTACACTTGCTCTCTGAGCTGTAAAAATGGGAAAGATTCTTGCATTATCCAAAAGAACATCTTTTTTGTACTAACCATTTGAGAAGCCCGACTGGAACCAGACATCATGGTCCATCAAAACTAAATCTCTGCTGTCTGGGAAACGGCAGCTGATCATGGCAAACAGCAGGACCCCCAGCGACCACACCGTTGCCTGCTTCCCAAAGTACTCGCCCTTCTTGAAGAACTCTGGGGGGCAATAAACTGCTGTGCCTGGAGATAAGAGTTTGTCACATGTGTAAGCTAGCTTTTTTTTTTTTTTTTAGTCAACAAAAATAATATTAATATCGACCATTCCTTGAGAGTTTTGTAAGTGTATTGTTAATATCTCACTGTGTGATGTCTGATTAAGACATAGCATAACTGGTCACTAGAGTTTAAATCCTAAAATATATGTTTTAAAGATAACACATACCAGCATAGTTTTCGTAGGATGAGCTTTTCATGATGTCTCCGCAGCCAAAATCAATCAATTTAACCACCAGGGTCTTTGTGTTGACTAGGAGGTTCTGCATTTTGATGTCTCGATGCAGAACACCCCTAGAGCAGCACAGGGCAGCAGCCACAATCACCTGCCGCATGAAACGACGAGCCAGTTTCTCACTGAAGCGGCCTCTGGAACGCAGCCAAAAGCTGTGCATGTCCATGCAGGGAGAGGGCCTTTCTAAGACCATTATGTACTGGTCGAGATGGTCCTGCCAGTCCAGCAACTTTATAATGTGCCGACAGCGTGGGCCTTGATTGGCCATTACTGTCAGGGCCACCTCAAGTGGAACTGGTCTGGGATGGTCAGGCTAGAAGAATGACAGTTTTTATTATTATTTGATATAGGAATGGTTTCTCTGTCTATCTATTTTTACTCTGTGATTTACATTAAAATGTTATAAATTGCAAACATAGAGAGCACAGTCTACCTACGTACAAGGCTGATGTATGGCTCTTTCCCTGTCTTCGCTGTGAATTTCACAGCAACCATGAGGCCGTCCTTGCAACGGGTCCCTTCAAAGACAGAGCCAAATGATCCTTCCCCCAATTTCTTGCCAATGGCATATTTCCAGCAAATGTGATCTATTAAAACAGAATTATTTTTATTTGTTTACTGTTTAATAAAGACATTTTTGATTAAATGTTCATCTGGAAATATATTTGTAATACCGGTATTTGTACTTTTAAAAATTCATTTGTCACATTACTATTTAAGTGAAATACAAAAAAAACCTTACAGTGGAAATGGCATCATTATTTAAAGCATATGATTTCCTTTATACATATTAGCCTAACTTTCAGAAAGAGTATGTGTGTGTGTGTCATATTTTATGTCAGAGCGTAAACTGGCAGTAAACTCACCCTCTGCCCTCACGATCTTGTCACAGTCCAGCTGTCTCAGCAGATGTGATCCAGTGTCACCTGATGATGAACTGGCTGGACTTGGATCTTGAGGCTTGACGTCCACCACTTGCTGGTTTTTGGCAGTGGAGGGGACTTCAGGACTACTGGAAGAAGGTGCCTGATGATCATTATCCTCTACAGAACAGATGATGTCCTGTAAAGAAGTCTGATCTAAAGAGAGGAATATCAACCATAATGTTACCTTCGCAGCTCTCACGCTCCGAACCGTAGTTAAGAGCGAGCTGGCATCCTTATAACTAGGCTCGTAGCAGGTAACTTGCTAGTGGTCCGGCTAACAGAGCTGAAGCACACACTGTAGTCATCGGCTTTCTTTCAACAGGTTCGGGCTTTATTGTTCACAGCGGTACACATTCACGGCATGAATAAGGCACTTTGCTTACTAGCATTCGCACGGACGGGGCTGCATTACCACCACCGTTAGTTCATTTCATCCACTCCGACAGATTTCCCGCTACACTTTGTTTACACTACGGAAAACCCACTACGGAAACACAAGAGGCCCAACACGTCCTACATACGCGTTTTCTTTTTATCAATAGCAAGAGATTGCAACACTACCCCCACTCTGGAGAATGATTAAACCTTTAACATATCTCCAGCATCAGACTACACACGGGGAAATATTAATTAGACAGTCATCATACAAACATCCCCAACATTAGCGTTAAGTTACTCAGGTTGCAGAATTTTTTTTTTTTTTTAAGTGCAAAATTAGAGCAAATTATCCGGTTAAACAACGTTCTCAGCAGTAAACATACAGTACCTTAAGATGTTATAACAAAACTATGTAGCCCGTTAGTATCTAAATTACCGACTGTTGATAGTAAACAATTACAAGCCCATAACAAAGTCACATGTTAACTTCAACATAATCAAGTTACTTAGGTAACAATACAATACTAGAACTCCTTTTAGTTTTGACAATACTGGAACTCTTTTAGTTTTGACAATACTGGAACTCTTTTAGTTTTGACAATACTGGAACTCTTTTAGTTTCCTTTTGTTTAGAGGAGGGCAGCGATCCGCCTACACCCAGCCTCTAACAGATATGCTCAGTGAACAACCCAATCACCAAACATGTCAGGAGCTCTGCGGACCCTCCGGGGTCGATGCAGAGGGGTGGAGTTCAAAAGAGGACGAAGAACATGTCCCCTTCTCTCACTCAGTGAAGGCTCAGCCGTGTGGCAAGGCAGCTGGCTGCTGCTCGGTGAAACTGCCAATGATGGCGGTAAAGAGAAAAGACTTGAAAGGGACCCCACCACAGGGTCCTCGGTTTCTGGTGATGTGCCCCAAAGGTCAAGAGGGCCGATATCAACTTCCGAAGAGCTCATGTCTGACAACGGGGGTGGCGCCTCCACTGGTGCCCACATTTCAGCCTCTTGGAAGACCCAGTTGTTGTCGAGTGTTGTCCTGGAGTGGTAAGGTTTGAGTTTGTCATGATGAACGACTTTCATCTTCATTTTTGGGCCCCTTTTAATTCGATAGATCAAATCGTCCAGTACACCCACCACGAAGTACGGACCCTCATAGGAAGGGAGGAACTTCCGCACTTTATTCTTTACTCTTTTTGTGCCTTTGACTAAGAACCATACTGGCTCACCGACTTTGTATTGGACTTGGCAGATATTTTTGTCGTACTGTCGTTTGGCATGCTCGACAGAATTTCCCAGCGCCTCCCGAGCCAACTGATGAGATAGCTCGAGCCGTTCCCTTAGCTGTACAACATAGGCTGCCGGGGTAGCAGTGTTGTCTGGGTCAGGTGGCAGCCCAGCAACAAGATCCACCGGCTCTGTAATTTCCCGTCCGAACAACATCATATTAGGCGTCAGGCCTGTGGAACTGTGTTTGGTTGCACGGTAAGCCATGACTGCATATGGGGTCATAATGTCCCAGTCCCAATGACATCGTTCCGCAGTGGTGGCTAAGATTTTCTGCAGAGTGGCATTGAAACGCTCCACTTGGCCATCTGACTGTGGCCGGAACGGCGTGGTTCGTGTCTTATCGATTCCCAGCAGCTCGCACATCCCTTGGAACACAGCTGACTCGAAATTTGTACCTTGGTCGCTGTGCAGGCACTGTGGAGCTCCGTACCTACACACCCACTCGGAAACAATCTTTTCAGCCACTGTCGTTGCTTGTTCGTTGGGAACAGGATAGGCTTCCACCCATTTGGTAAAATAGTCCTGTACCACTATTATGTAGCGGTTGCACCTTTCAGTTTCATTTAATGGTCCCATTAAATCGACTGCGATCCGTTCAAAGGGGGCACCAACTCGTACTGTGCCCATGGCGGCTTGAGGTGTTTTCTTGGGCCGGGCTTTCACAGCGCAACGGGTGCAAGTGCGACACCACAGAGTGACATCATCCCTCATATTGTACCAGTAGTACCGGGCCTTGAGGCGTGCAAGGGTTCTTTCTCCTCCAAAATGGCCACCGACTGGACCATCGTGCAATTGTTCCATCACTGAGGTGCGGTACTCTCGAGGCAGCAAGATCTGTGGATAGAACACCCTTCCAGTCGTGCAATAGAATTTTCGTAGCATAACTCCATCTTTCTGGTAGAGCCTTTTCCACTGTGACCAGTAGGCTTTGGTGCCAGGGCTGTAGAGTGCTATGTCACCCCAGGGTGGCCTGCCTTTCCCCTCGTCCATCCACTTCCTCACTGGTGCTATATCTGGATCAGCTTCTTGGGCACTAATTAACTGCTCTCGGGTCCAACCACCGAACAGGTCGACTTGGGCTGGCTCACTCACCCTGTAGACACCTGGACGGAACACAAAGCCAGCTTGATTGTCAATGAAGGCGTCCACTACCCCCACTGTTAGATGCTTAGGCTCGGCTGCGGGGCTGCCTCCGTAGCTAGCTTCGGGCACCACTACCCCCACTGGAGGTTGCTCTGCAGGAGTTTCCCCAGCATCCTCTGAAACTGGACTCTCCGCCATGTTGCACTGAATCCCGTAGGCTGCTATGGTCAGTCCGTATGATGAACGATCTCCCTAGCAGATACTGCCGGAAACGAGAGGTGAACTCGACAGCTGCCAGAAGTTCTCGTCTGGTGGTACAGTAGTTTTGCTCAGTGGCTGATAATCTCCTACTCCCATAGGCGAGTACTCTCTCCTCACCTTCTTGCACTTGGGAAAGGACTGCTCCAATTCCCCAATCACTGGCATCCGTGTCGAGGAGCAACTGACCGCTGTCGAGGGGATAACCCAGCACGGGTGCTGACGTCAGCCGACTCTTCAGTTGTTCAAACGCCTCCTGGCACTTGTCCGTCCAGTTAAAGCGTGCATACTTTTTGGTCAGCTCGTGAAGGGGCTTGGCAACGGAGGCGAAATCTTTGACAAAGCGTCGATAGTACGAAGCCAGGCCGACAAACTGACGCACTTCAGCTACATTTTGCGGTGTGGGCCACCCAGCCACCTTTTGGATCTTTTGGGGGTCGGTGGCAACACCTTTGGCGGAGACGATGTGTCCCAAGTAAGCCACTTGCTCTCGGAACAGGACACACTTTGAAGGTTTAAGCTTCAGGTTGGCTGCGCGTAGTCGGTCAAACACTTGACTAAGCCGCTCCAACATTTCAGTTCCGTCCCGCCCCAGAACAATGATGTCATCGAGGTAGACCAAGCAGGTCTCCCACTGCAGCCCGGCCAGGACACGGTCCATGAGCCTCTGGAATGTGGCCGGCGCATTGCACAATCCAAACGGCATCACATTCCATTCGAACAGGCCCTTACGGGTGCAGAATGCAGCGGCTTTTCGTGCTCTCGGTGTCAACTCCACCTGCCAGTACCCTGATGTTAGATCAAGCGTGCTAAAGTACCTGGCTGTGGACAGTGTGTCCAAGGTGTCCTGGATGCGGGGCAGTGGATAAGCATCCTTGATGGTTCTCTCATTTAGGGGCCTGTAATCAACACATAATCGCAACGTCTGATCCTTCTTTCTCACCATGACTATTGGTGCAGCCCAGCTGCTGTTGCTGGGTCGAGCCACACCAGTGTCCAGGTTCTGCTGCACCTGCTGGTCTGCTGCAGCCTGCTTATCTCTAGCCATCCGGCGAGGTTGCTGTTTCACGGGCGGGCCCACGGTGGTGAGGATATCATGCTGCACGAGGCCAGTACGTCCAAGGTCAGTGGGCCCCGTAGAGAAAACGTCACTGTAAGACAGTAGCAGGCTGGCCAGCTTCACCTGGTCACTCATGGGCAGACTAGAACAGCTCTCGTCATAAAGGGCCTGCAGGTGGCTGGGTAAAGAAGCACAAACAGAGTTAATAGGTTCAGGGGCTAATAAGGCCGAAGGTGGCTGGGACTCCACCTTCCCCACCACTGCGGCTGGCTGTAGAATCCCTGCCACAGCTCCCCTCTTCAAAGTAACAGGTAAGGCACCAAGGTTGAAAACTCTGATGGGAACATTGGTGGACCGCTGCGCCTGTACAATGATGCGAGCCACCAGGACGTGGTGCTTTTCTATGAAACCCTTGGTTGGGCTCAGCATCAGGTCTCCCTCAGTAGTATGGCGCAGGTGGGCGGTGCCAGGCACTACATACTCACACCCCGACTCCAACACTGTTGTGCGGGCAATTCTGACAATGTGTACCCGGGGCTGATGGTTTTGGTTAAACCGAGGTACCTTTTCTCCAGAGAGGGTTATCTCACGGCGACCATAGTCCAGCTGGGCACTTGTCTGGTGAAGGAAAGGGTGCCCCAGGATGACCTCGGTGTTCTCTGCTGTGTCAGCTATAATAAAGTTCACATCGATAGCCCCTCTCCCAACTTGTACTGGTAAGTTAACCTCCCCCATGACTGCCAGACCACTGGGCCCGATGCCCTGCAGGACCTGCGCAACAGATGGCTCTATTGGGGGTCTGGATTCTGCAGGAAGAGAGTTAAAAAGGTGGAGGGGCAACACATTCCTCCGCGCACCAGAATCAAGCAGAGCACACATTTCCAGTCCATTTATAACTATTGCAACACACATGTCATCTCCCTGACTCGCAGTGCAGGTGACCACTTTACCTGTGTCAGGTGCCGTGTTCTTGATGACTGGCCGGCCCTGCTGTCGGGGTCGGCGGGGGGAAGGGCAGTTTCTCTGGAAATGCCCCAGACCAGAGCAGTTGTGACATTGAACATCCCCCGTTGACATTTTGACATTTGTGTCTCTCTTCTGGCGCCACTGCTGATTAAATCCTGGAGGCCTTTCTGGCGAGTTGATAGACCAAACCTCAACCCCCACTGGCTCCACACAAACCGGCCTGCTGTTACAGTCACGTACCACAGTGGCTCTGGCTCTCTGATTTGCAAGACCACGTTGGCCCGGCTGCATGAACTGTGTGACTGTTCTGGCGGCCCTCTTGGTTGTCTCGTAGCTGTGTGCAATGTCATATGTTCTGGCTAGGGTGCGCGGCTGCGCTTCCAGTAGTTTCTGCACCACCTCAGCGTCGGCCAGGGCGTTGGTAAAAACCTCCACACTAATAGCGTCCTGCTCCAGCTCGGTACGATCAGCATACACAATGGACACTTTCTCGTAGATGTCATCCCTTAATAAGTGCAAGGCTTCATTTTGCCCCCTAACCCTCTGCCTCAGTTCAATGCCGATGGCTGCAGCATGGTTGGACCGCGGCCCGTAGGCGGTCTCTATCTCAGCCACAATACGGCGGTAGCTCCAACGGTCAGACCTGGGGTTCTTATGGACGATAGCTCCAGCCGCGCCAGTCAGGCTGAACCTCAGTTGAACTGCCATTGTCGTTTCCGACCAACGGTTTGCCCTTGCACAGCTTTCGAACCGGTACATAAAGTCTTTCCAGGAACCCGTCCCATCGAAATGGCCTGGCTTTAATATTGGGATCCTCTCTTGATATCCATAATGTTCATCATCACTAAAGTCCACTATTTCGGCATCCAGTGCTGTGCGTGATGATTGTGGGGCTGGCTTGGCCCTTTCCACAGCTGACTGGCCGTATTGGTATCGATCACGGTGTGAAGCACAGTTATCATCATAGCTCATAGCACCACAACGTTCCGCGGGCCGGGGCGTGCAGAGTGGAAAAGGCGTTGAAGTGAAATGGGAGGGCAATGCATGCGGCTGGGAGAAGGTATTATGAACCGTACTGTTTATGGAAGTAAACGGATTAACGTTAGCTGGCTGATTAATGGCGCGTTGGGCAACCGCTGGGGCGGGGCTATTCTCAAAACCATGCGGTAAAACCGCCGCGGGGCTGGTCCTCGTATGCACTGAACAGTCACATTTTTGTCGATTAAAGTACTTGGACTCACTATCTGTTGTATGCTGTGGTTCCCCATGCTTTAGGAACGGATTAGTCAACCGTGATGGCGGTGGTGTGGGGGGTAAAGCTAGGTTGAAAGACGGCATCCGGCCGTGAACGATAGCTCCGTCCGCGGCTAAAGTCAGCTCCATGCCCGCCGTAAAAGGGTTAGTGCTGTCGGCATATCGGCCGTCCCCGAGATTATCTTGGTCTATATTAGTGTCTATTATATCCATTAGAAATGGGTTGGTGCTTACGTTAGGGGTTTCCATCTCGACAGGCCTCTTCGTCCACGAGCTAGCTTTAGCTCTAGCCCCGAGCGCCGTCATTCTGCGTCCGACGAAAACACGAAGCTCTTCTCTCTTTTTTTTTCTGTTATATCCCGGACGAAGCCCCCAGTGTTACCTTCGCAGCTCTCACGCTCCGAACCGTAGTTAAGAGCGAGCTGGCATCCTTATAACTAGGCTCGTAGCAGGTAACTTGCTAGTGGTCCGGCTAACAGAGCTGAAGCACACACTGTAGTCATCGGCTTTCTTTCAACAGGTTCGGGCTTTATTGTTCACAGCGGTACACATTCACGGCATGAATAAGGCACTTTGCTTACTAGCATTCGCACGGACGGGGCTGCATTACCACCACCGTTAGTTCATTTCATCCACTCCGACAGATTTCCCGCTACACTTTGTTTACACTACGGAAAACCACTACGGAAACACAAGAGGCCCAACACGTACTACATACGCGTTTTCTTTTTATCAATAGCAAGAGATTGCAACAATAAGCTTGTTTTAAATCATATCATCCGTCACTTCTTGAAACTATATTATAGACGCTTTCAGCAGTGACAACAACTTGCGCAGACAATCCATAACCTACAAGTAAATAACCTTTGAGAGAGAGAGAGAGAGAGAGAGAGAATATGCGCTGCACGCAACTCTCCAGTAATTTACGACTTTTCCCGTCTTAAATTGTTAAAAACACGGAAATCATCAATATGTGGCGGTCAGCGCTTATAATGTGGTGGGCTGCCACTAATAAATGTATAGGAAACACTGTACCGGTTATCACTATCAGATAAACATAGCTAGGCTATTTTAATACCGCCGTCTCGATCCCTCATAGGAAACCTTGACATTTTTATTTTTAAAAAGTGCGTTTGCTCCCAAGGTCAGGTTGCACTCCACAGCTCAACAACCTGCTCATCACCTTAACTTTCACTGCATTTGTAGTCAATGCCATATAAACCAGTAGCTAAACACTAATAAACAAACAGAACGGAAGTTAACTTTGGGCCAGCTCATCACCATGGCAACGCGTCTGATGAAAGCGCCAAACATTCATCACATCGTGGAATAAATTAATGTATCTGCCTTTTCATAATGTGTAATGTGGGTTTTTTAATATTGTGTGTAAATAATTAAGAGAGTTTGTCATTTACCATCAGTACACCTCCTGGATGGGGCTTCATCAGTGTCCTGGTCCACCTCACACTGCTCCACCTGCTCATCCTGAGCTTTGGTGGACTTGGGGCGAGAGGAAAAAAAGAAAACAGAGGAAAACCTCCGAAATGCCCTCTTTTTCTGCCTGTTATTCTTTGGTTCCTCTGTCCCTCTCTGCTTTCTCTCCTGCCTGCCGTCACCGATGCCCACACCCACAGGCGTCTCGTCAGGCCGAGGATGCAGCTCCGCCTTGTGGTCGGTGGGTGTCAGTGTTGGGGGATTTATCCAACGCACACACTCACCTCCTCCTCCCTCAACTACTCCCACTCTCCGAAATTGTCGCTGTCCCATAATGAACTCGACAAAAAAAACGCTATCAACAACTGCAAAAACACTGATTGCTGTCTGTACTCCTTACTCGCTACAAAGTGAGAAAATGAGTTTACGCTTTCATAAGACGCGTTGCCATGGTGATGAGCTGGCCCAAAGTTACAGTTTTTCTCAATTGTTTACACACAAATTCTGGTACTTGAGACACAATGACCACAACATGCAACTCATTCACCAACCCCCTGAGCCAATTCTACTGAACTACAAGCACAATTCCTGCTTTACACTCAAATTGCAGTTCTAAAACACACTTTTTTCAAAACACTACACACAAATTCTCTGCATTTGGCACAATTTCCATGCAGAAAATCTCTTGTTTTTACGAGGAACACATTGCCATTCAAATATTCACACTGACTCGTCACATGGGCAAACACGTCACACAATTTTACAATTAGCAATCAGAGCTTTAGCATAAAATACCAAAACCGAAGAGAGGATGCAGCATACATATTCATTTTTTTTTTTTTTTTTTTTTTTACTGTAACAGCATACACATTTTTTTTTTCTGTTGTTTTTTATGTAGACCACTGTATTGTGTTGGTTGGGGTGTATGAAATGTGCGATCTATCTCCCATTGTTTTTGTGGGAAAAATAAAATATATTGTTACCGTGTATTTGTGTGTTCTGGGTATAAAAACAATATTCTCAAATATTTTACAACACACTTATGTATGTAATGTCTAAGTGTAACACTGAACAAAAAACGTCCTGAATACCTCAAGTCTCTGGATGTTGTGACACGCCTCTGCAGCATCGCTTGGCGGTCGGGGACAGTGCCTCTGGAGGGGTGTGGCCTGTGGAGGGTGCTCCGGTAATATGGGGTCCGGGGTCCTTTGCTAAGGGCTGTCCGGTCCCTGTATGACCGAAGCAGGGGCTTGGTTCACATTGCCGGTAGTAAGTCAGACTTCTTCCCGGTGCATGTTGGACTCCGGCAGGGCTGCCCTTTGTCGCCGGCAAATTGGCAGGAGCAGGAGAAGTTTCCTCCAGGAGACTAGACATAGACTACACACTCAAGCGCGGATGGCCTCGTCGAGAAGCATGGCCAATTAAATCTTTGCGTGTGAAAAAGACCTCCTTCGAGCCGGAGTCGAACCAGCGACATAAGGATTGCCAATTTGCGCCACCTACAGTCCTCCTCTCTGAGCTATCGAAGACACACCAGTTGTGGACAGAACCTAAACCTATCAGGTTTCCTGAGCTCCGCCTGCTGGCTAAAACTGCTAGAAGCACAGAGAAACGTCCTGTCTGTTTCCATGAGTGAAGCAAAGACAACACAAACTTCCCATACCGGGAGTCGAACCCGGGCCGCCTGGGTGAAAACCAGGAATCCTGACCGCTAGACCATATGGGAACTTCCTCGTGCCTTGAGCAGGCCCTTTGACTTTTAGTGTGTGACCACCCCCTTTAAGAATATGGGAATGATCCGAAGGGATTGTTTACTGAATTCGATTTCATCAGGCTCATCGGAGGGAGCTCTCATTTGCCTCGCCCAGGGTGTTCAGTTTCCTTCCAGTCCTGTGCTGGCATAATAGACCCTATAAACTGGTCGCAGAGCAAGGTCCTTGTGACAGTACCCATGCAATGCATCTGAAAAGACGCATGGTATTTCATGGTAACCATTATCCCACTGACAAAGCAGCCTATTGCTGGACTAATTCGATAATAACTAATTCAATAATAATAATAACAAAAATGATGGGCTAATGAAAGAAAATAATAAAATGGTCTGGCTACCGGACTACACACTCAAGCGTTGACAGCCTCGTCGAGAAGTATGGCCGGTTAAATGTTTGCCTGTGAAAAAGGTCTCCTTTGAGCCGGAGTCGAACCAGCAACCTAAGGATTGCCAATTTGCCACCTTCTTTTGAAGCAAAAGAGGGTGAGCGAGCCAGCCAGCCTGGAGTCGAACCTAGAATCTTTTGTGCCTCTAGTACTTTTAGCCAGCAGGCAGAGCTCACAAAACCTGATAGGTTTAGGTTCTGTCCTCAACCGGTGTGCCTTCGATGGCGGTACCTGACGGCCGATCGTCTGTAAAATCTATCCAATCCAATGACGAGCTCCATCTTTAATAAACCAATTACGTTACGAGCTCCATTTTTGGCCTTCCAATGAAATGGCAATGTCCATTTTTCATACACCAATCACCGAACGTAGTCAGTTATTGTCAATCTTTAAACACAAACACCGCTGGTATGTTATTTATAGTTATTGTATTTATTGTTAATGAAATGGCTTACGTTTTCTGTATTTTAGGAATAGTAAGATTGCCTCCATAAAACATCTTTGTTATGTTGGGTCCTTATGATGACTTAACGTAATTGTTACACTATAACATTACTAAATCTGTGTATCCAACGCATTCTCACCCCAAGGCGTCACCTTTGACCATGCTTCAATATTTGACGTTTTAGGCGCCCTTTAGCGTCACTTACATGATGCGATTCTACGGCGTCATCTAACTGACGCTAAAGGAAAGCGTTTGTTAGAGGACGCGGTTAGGTTTAGGTGTGGGGTGGGGGTAGGGTACACGCGATCCTAGGGCGTCATCTAACTGACGCTAAAGGGCGCCCAAAGCGTCAGATATTGAAGCATGTCCAAATGCTTCCCAAGGCGTCAGTTAGGTGACTACCAGTTAGGTAGATTTTATAGATTTATGTGAGAGAGATTTCATAACAGAAATATTTTATATTTTTGTCATATTTCAGCTCTCAACCACTGCTCCAATAATACAATATTTTTTTACCTTCTATTTTTAGACTCATTCAACCACTGCTACAATTGTAGCTGCCTGTGTGTGTGAGGCTCCAGTGCTAGCAGGTGGTCCTCCTCAAACCATCTCTCCACCACTGCCTCCAAGTGCAGAATTATTTTTTCTTGCTCCTCCATTACCGCCTCCAAAACAACTGCATCGGCCAGTTGAGGGGCAGAGTTTAGGAGTGAATGTGGTAAAACATTGCACTTGTTACCATGTTTGGTTAGTATTTTTTTATTTGTTTTTATTTGACCTGTCCTTTTCTGTGTCCACAGAGCGCATTCTGACCTGAGCACTCTGCTGCAGTTCCTCTCCAACCATGCCTCAAGAGGACCACCAATGGGTCTCAACAGAATTGTTTAGAGTTGGTGCTCGTGGGAATTTGGAGCTCCAGGACCATCTCCAGTTGTGGTATTTCCCTCCACAGCCATCCCTTATTTACCACCAGGCACCAGCCAGATTTTTTGCCCATCCCTTACTGCTGTGGCTGCCGTATAGGCTGTGGAAAGTCAGGCTGCTGTGCGTGGACCAAGCCTGTAAAAGCCCTCTGACTAGTGGAGGTCTTCACAGACGGGTGCGTCAGGTCCTTGACATTGACCGCTTTTACAACCTGGTCTCAGAGACTCTGATTTGCTCCAAGTGCCACCGCAGCTACCTGTCTTGCAATAGGGAAATACTTGAGCAGCTGGACATGGCCCATCGTTCTGAGTTTAGGGTCATTCTTACCCACCGGTATGTTGCATGCGTTATTGTGTGATTTTTGTTAATTGCTTATCCATGTATATTTAATTTATTTATTATTACAGGTATGCCTGTGACATCAGGGTGATACGCCTCCTACAGGAACATGGTCTGGGGAAATGCCCTGTCCAACTGATTGGCCAATTGAAAGAGAACCACAGAGAAGAGTGGCTGAAAAGGGTTGCGGGGTATACCAGCGAATGTGCTTCTTTTACCAGCAAAAGTTGCCTGATGCCACCAGCATTTGAAGAGCCTCACCAACCTGTGGCAATTCCCAGCTATAAGTGGTTTTCAGTGGTGTACAGCCAAGACATCCTGTTCAGGCTGGAGGATATCAAGGCTAGTATCACCTCCACTTATGGATCCATCTTAAAACTGGATTCCACCAGAAAGGTACATCTTTAATTATTATTGTATTGAGGTTAAGCAGATTCTGTTTATATTTATTTCTAAATAGAAATGGAACCTCAAATGAATGAACAACTTAAACAATAACATAAGATGGAATGTCAAATTGAGGGACAATTCAAAGATTAAAAAAGAATAACATTGCGGAGATAGCCACTCAATTTTATGACATCACACGCATAAGCTCTATATTCATGCAATAGAACCATTGAAGGTGTTGCTACTATTGGTTTAATATATATGTTTGTTTTAGATCACCAAAAAGCTTTCAGGACCGGCAAAAGGCACTGCACAGTGGCTGACATCTGTTGGTAATGAGATGGGTCAAGTGCTCATCAGTGTCTTGACTGCTGGTGAGGGACCAGGTTTGGATCTTATGGCAGCTGGCTTGGTAGACAGGTATGTTACATGTAATACACATTTCACTTACATGTAATGTAACTTGTCCTTAGTTTAGAATTTACTTTTACAATTTGCTTTTGTAATTTACTGTTGTTGCTGAAATTCTTTAATTACTTTTGATAATTATTTCTCACAGGTATGAAGCTGCAGGTGTAGACCCTCCTGTTGCTCTCTATGTGGACTGTGGCTGCTGGAAGGATATGGGAGACCAAGCTGAAGGCCAGATTTGGTGGATGGCCTAACTTGATTGTTCGCCTCGACATCTGGCACTTTATGCAATGCCTGGCTATGGGATGCACCACTGATGCACACCAGCTCTATCCCACTTTCATGGCTCGCATGTCAGCATGTATTTTGAGTGGGATGCTGCTGATGTCAACAAGTTGAGAGAGGCAAAAGAGCACAGCTGTTATGAACCCAGTATGGGTTATATTTGGGTGTTGTGTGTGTTCTTTCTGTTTGGTTTACAGGAGGGAATTGGAGTGAGTGACGTCATTGACTGAGGAGTTGCACCTGTGTTGGAGCTGATGCCGGCAATTAAAAGCTGTTCCTTTCAGCTGTGACGGCGCGTGCTCTTCCATCCTCATGCCGTTTGCGTCTTGAAGTCCTTATTGTTGTTTTCCGTCTCGTCTTTGTTTTATTTAATTATTCTTACTTTAATAAATGTTATTCTTTTGAGCAAATATCCAACGTGTTGTCTCCTTCGTTGTCACGGCTTGCAAGCCGGCCGTGACAAGTGGGGGCTCGTCCGCTCGTTTGTTAGATCTTTGAAAATTCCTGTTATTTGTCGACCTGATTTGAAAGCGTTTTAGTTGCGTTCGGTTATTTTGTAATGAACTTGACACGTTCATTAACTGAACGTAAAATTGGAAGAATGTTTGTTTGAACGCTATTGTTTGGGAGGTCGTATTCGTCGTTGACAACGGAGTGTGTGGAGTGCTGTATCTGTTTTATGCTGTTTTGTAGGAGCTTGAGGTAAGTGTTTTTTTTTTTACAGATCCTGTTGTAGGAGGAATATTTAACAATATTTGTGTTCCCTGGTTAGGTTTAGCTGCTCGTTCCCTTTTGGAACGAGTGGATGTGAGGTAATTTTTTTTATTTTTGTGTGGCGACCGTGAGTAGAGCAGTTGTCTCGGGTGCATATCCATGGTATGAGTGAGTCGCCAGCTGGTTGCTTTTCTTTGTACTAGTGGGAGTTGGTGCTTAAAATACCCCTCACCAGTAACCACATGAAGATTTTAGGGTTGAGTTAGTTAAATTTTTAGAGGGAACTATTTTATTCCTCCTGCTCTGGTTTGTAAAAAGACACTTTTTTTTCTAGTTATAACGCATTTAAGGTGGAAAAATGTCTAACGTTAATTTAGTCAAAGAGTTTTATTAGTTCTCCTTCTGGAAGTTTGCTTGATTCGTGTACAAAAGATCAGTTATTCGAGATTGCGGATCACTACAAAATTGAACTTGGAGATAAGAGGTTAAAGGATAGTACAATTAGAGAGGTAGTGAAATCTGCCAAAAAAAAAAACTGATAAAAAAGGCCGTATTGGCTGAGTTGTCCGATACAGCTACCACCTCTCAAGTTAAACCTCATGTCGGCTCTCTAACTTTTGAACAACAGGAACGATTATTGTTGTTACAGCTTGAACAGGAACGTTTGAAATTGGAAGTAGAGCGTGAGAAAACTAGAAATGAACAGACTAATGTTGAGCTGCAGAGAGGTCGCTTGGGAATGAGGCAAGGTGGACTAAATAGTTCAACTGATGATTTGCAGGGTGCTCAAGTGTTTGATACTGCTGGAAATTTAAGGTTAATGCCGAAGTTTAACGAGCGAGACCCAGATACCTTTTTTATATTGTTTGAGCGAATAGCAGAGGCAAAAGGTTGGCCCAGTGAGGAACGTACCATGCTTTTGCAACGTGTACTTACAGGCAGGGCTCAAGAAGTTTTTTCTGCCCTGTCACTCTCGGACTGCAGCGATTACGATATCGTTAAAGCGGCGGTTTTAAAAGCTTATGAGTTGGTACCAGAAGCTTATCGACAAAAATGTATACGTTGTCTAAGGGTGAAAAGGAGGCTCATGTGGTGTTTGCTAGAGAGCTCACTACTGCATTTAATCGATGGTGTATGGCATCTGAGGTAACCACTTTGTGTTAAACCAGCAGGCTTTGTGGCACCATTGTTGAATTCTGTCAGCCTGTCTTCTGAAGGATCTCCTAGAGCGGTTAACCAGTTAAAGGATGGATATTATGCACCTTTTATTTCTTATGGGCACGTGTCGCTGGTTGGCAAAGAGACAAATGTTCCAGTAAGGATACTGAGGGACACGGGAGCATCGGAGTCTTTTATTTTGCAGGATTTGCTGCCATTTTCCTCTGTGAGTGATACCGAGACTAGTGTCCTTATTAGAGGAAATGGGTTAAATATCCTATCTGTCCCATTACATAAAATTAGGTTGTCATCTGAACTTGTGAATGGAGAAGTGGTGGTTGGAGTGCGTCCATCGTTACCAGTGGAGGGGGTGGATATCATCCTGGGAAATAATTTGGCAGGGGGGAGGGTTTGGCCTGTTACCTTTTCACCTCCTGTGGTTTCATCTTTTTCTCTCCCAGGTCCTGATGAGAGCAACAAGAGTTTTCCACAGGTATTTACTGCTTGTGCTGTAACTCGATCCATGACCTCTGCACTGCACAGGTTAACATCTGATTTTTTGGATGGACCAGCATTTTCCTTGCCTGATGATTTCTCTGTTTCCTCTTCTGATTTGATACAGGAGCAGAAACTTGATCATTCTCTCCATACATTGTTTGAGAGTTTCATGTCTCCTGATGAAATTAGGCATGTTGCTCAAGGTTATTTTTTGCAGGATGGAATGTTGGTGAGGAAGTGGATTCCTCATGGAAGTGACTTTGCTGGCGATCCTATCTTGCAGGTGGTAGTTCCAGAGAAATATCGATCATTGGTGTTGGAGAGTTCCCATGATAAATTTGCTGGACATTTTGGGGTAAGAAAGACTTATGACAGAATCCTTCGTCATTTTTTTGGCCTAAATTGAAGAAGGATGTGTCTCCATATATCAAGACGTGTCATACCTGTCAACTAATAGGCAAGCCCAATCAGAAGATCAAACCTGCTCCATTGTTTCCGATTCCTGCTGTTAGTCCACCTTTTGAGCACTTGATTATTGACTGTGTAGGCCCACTGCCTAGATCAAAATCAGGTAGCATTTATTTGCTCACTGTGATGTGTGCATCGACTCGGTACCCTGCGGCCTATCCCCTCCGTACGATCACTGCCAAATCGGTGGTGAAGGCCTTGACTCAATTCATTTCTATCTTTGGCATCCCAAGGATTGTGCAAAGTGATCAAAGTTCTAATTTTACGTCTCATTTGTTTTCGCAGGTTTTGAGACTGTTGCATATTAAGCACAATAAATCTAGTGCTTATCATGCTCAAAGTCAAGGGGCATTGGAACGGTTCCATCAGACGCTGAAGTCCCTGCTGCGTGCTTATTCTACAGAACTGGGGGGTGATTGGGAGCAGGGATTGCCATGGTTGATGTTGTCAGCACGTGAGGTGAGCCAGGAAAGTACTCGTTTTAGTCCCAATGATTTGGTGTTTGGACACACCGTTCGGGGACCGTTAGCTGTGCTCCGCGATAACTGGACTGAAGGTAAACCGCCTCAGAATTTGTTAAGTTACGTAAGTGACTTTAAGCGGAGATTGTAAGCGGGTAGGATGGCAAGAGAACAATTGTGTTCCTCGCAGGGACGTATGAAGACACTTTACGATTGGTGAACTGAGAAACGACAATTTATGCCTGGTGATCAAGTGCTGGCTCTGTTACCTGTAGAGGGCTCACTATTTCAAGCTCGGTTTACTGGTCCGTACGTAGTGGTGAAACAAATTACGGACTTAAACTATCTTATTGCCACCCCGGAGAGAAGGAAGTCAACACAATTGTGTAACATTAATTTGCTGAAGCCCTATTATTGTCGTTCTCCTAAAGCATTAGAGACCAGAGCAGATGTGAAACCTGCACTGGTAGTTGAGAGTACTTCACCTGTTCCTTTGGAGGGAGAAATTGATGATGGGGTTTCTTTTCCTGAGGATACGGTGTTGTTGGGACATCTTAAAAGTTCGGAGACTCTGAAAAATTTGCATAAAATGTTGATCCATTTAACAGAGAGTGAATGTACCGACTTGATTGCTCTTAATAATCATCACGACTCTCTATTTGGTGATGTACCTTCATGTACACATTGGGCAGTGCACGATATAGATGTTGGGGATGCTGTGCCCATTCGCCAGCATTTTTATCGTGTGTCCCCAAATAAATTCTTACATCTGGCCGCTGAAGTTCGATATATGCTGGATCATGACATTGCACGGCCATCATTTTCCAGCTGGGCATCCCCCTGCTTGCTTGTAAGTAAATCTGATGGAATTTACCGGTTTTGTACCGATTATAGGAAGGTAAATAAAGTGACGAAACCAGACTCCTTCCCACTTCCTCGTCTTGAGGATTGCGTTGATCGGGTTGGGGCAGCAAAATTTGTGAGTAAGTTCGATCTGCTCAAGGGTTATTGGCAGGTTCCGTTGACCCCAAGGGCTCAGGAGATCTCTTCCTTTATTACATCTGAGGGGCTATTTTCTAATAATGTTATGAGTTTTGGTCTCAGAAATGCGCCTGCAACGTTTCAGCGACTTATGAATAGGGTCGTTTCTGGATTGGAGGGAGTCGCGGTTTATTTAGATGATGTGGTGGTTTTTAGTGATTCATGGGAGCAGCACATGAGTCACATAGCACATCTGTTCTCCCGTTTTGTTGAGGCTGGTTTGACCGTCAATTTAGCCAAATGTGAGTTTGCCAAGGCCACTGTGACTTATTTGGGTAAGGTCGTTGGACAGGGTTGTGTTCGTCCAGTTCGGGCCAAGGTTGAGGCCATTGATCTTTTTCCTTCTCCTTCCACCAAAAAGGAATTGATGCGTTTTTTGGGGTTAGTGGGTTACTACCGGGGATTTTGTAGGAATTTTTCCACGGTGGTAGCCCCACTCACTGATTTGCTGAAGGCCAAAGCTGATTTTATCTGGACTTCGGTCTGTCAGGAAGCTTTTGAGTCAGCTAAATCATTGCTCACCTCTGCTCCTGTGTTAGCGGCTCCTAAATTTGATCGCCCTTTTAGGTTGTGTGTGGATGCTAGAAACGTAGGGGCGGGAGCTGTACTGTTACAAGCTGACGATGAGGGGATTCCCCGTTCTGTGAGTTATTTTTCGAAGAAGTTTTCCTCTTATCAGTTTAATTATTCAGTAATTGAAAAAGAGGCCTTAGCGCTGATTTGGGCCCTGCATCATTTCGAAGTGTATGTGGGATCCGTGTCAGATTCTTTGGTCGTATATACTGACCACAATCCACTTACTTATTTACACTCTTTGCAGTGCCCAAATCATCGTTTGACTCGTTGGTGCCTCTTCCTGCAGTTCTACGCCCTTGAAATTCGACACATCAAAGGTACTGACAATGTGGTGGCAGACGCATTGTCTAGAGTTCCTTACTCTTTCTAACTGTTTATGGACAAGGCTTTGTCTTGCTTTCCTTTACTCTTTTAAATTGCTTCTACAAAGGTTCGTGGTTGCTGAGGACAATTGGGGGTAAGATGAAGTTGGTGTTATACAGTAATGTGCGGAGTTATCGGGTGAAGGGTTTAGGTTGGGATTTTATAAGTATAAACCCTTTTCTAAGGGGGAGGGTGTTATGAACCCAGTATGGGTTATATTTGGGTGTTGTGTGTGTTCTTTCTGTTTGGTTTACAGGAGGGAATTGGAGTGAGTGACGTCATTGACTGAGGAGTTGCACCTGTGTTGGAGCTGATGCCGGCAATTAAAAGCAGTTCCTTTCAGCTGTGACGGCGCGTGCTCTTCCATCCTCATGCCGTTTGCGTCTTGAAGTCCTTATTGTTGTTTTCCGTCTCGTCTTTGTTTTATTTAATTATTCTTACTTTAATAAATGTTATTCTTTTGAGCAAATATCCAACGTGTTGTCTCCTTCGTTGTCACGGCTTGCGAGCCGGCCGTGACACAGCTAAAAGAGCCAGGCCTGATGGCTCTGACGGAGAAGCAGCTAGATCGGCAAATAAAAAAAGAAGAGCATCATACAAAATGTTATTTCAAATAGCTCTAATCGGCCCCAAATCTTGTTTAATACAATCCAGTCTGTTACAAATCCATCTGTTAACGTGTTTGAAAATGTATCTAAATCAACCTGTGATGAGTTTCTCAAACACTTTATTGATAAAGTGGCCTCAGTTAGACAGAGAGTAAACAGCAGTATAGTTGTTGGTTCATATGTCCACCTATCACTTCCTTCACCTCCTGCTATTTTTGTTGTGTTTGAGCCAGTGTCACTCGCTCAGCTCTCAAATGTTGTCCAGAAGCTGAGAGCTACCAAACGTTCCCTGGACATTATTCCATCTAAAATGCTTAAACAGTTTTTTGATACAGTTGGACCATGTCTTCTCTCTTTTTTCAATGCCAGCCTTAGCTCAGGGTCTGTCCCAACTGTTTTTAAGCAGGCTGTGGTCAGGCCATTAATCAAAAAACCTAATCTCGATCCATCAGTTGTCTCAAATTTCAGACCTGTGTCCTATCTGCCTTTTCTCTCTAAAGTTTTGGAAAAGCTTGTCTTCATACAACTTTAATCATTCTTGGATCAAAACCATATTTTTGAACAATTTCAATCCGGTTTCAGGGCACGTCACAGCACAGAATCTGCGCTGTTGAAGGTGCAGAATGACATCTTGTTATCCTTGGATGCTAAAAAACCTGTGCTGTTGATAATGCTGGACCTTACTGCAGCATTTGATACAGTGGAACATTCTATCCTCCTGACCCGTCTGGCCCAGCAGGTGGGTCTTCAAGGACTCGTGCTGCAGTGGTTCAAGTCTTATCTTGCCGATAGAACTTACTCTGTGATGATCAATGATCTCTCTTCTTCTCCAGCCCCATTTTCCTCTGGTGTGCCACAGGGCTCTATCCTTGGCCCGGTTCTATTTTCCTTGTATATGCTTCCCTTGGGATCTGTGATATCCCGGCATAATGTCTCTTTCCATCTTTATGCAGACGACATACAAATCTATCTGCCAGTTGCCCAGAACTCCCCAGACACACAGTCCATTCAGACATGTCTGGATGACATTAAACATTGGCTATCACAAAATCTGCTCTGTCTAAATGATTCAAAGACTGAATTTATCTTATTTGATGCCTCTAGCCCAACAAAGGCAGCTCCCTATCTGGCACCCCTGACCACCCACCTCAGTTTTGTAGTCAGGAATCTTGGGGTGTTTTTGGACAGTAGTCTGAAGCTCGATAAACAGATAGACTCTGTGATCAGGACAAGCTTCTTCCAGCTTCGTCGATTGGCCAAAGTCAAACCGTTCCTTAGCCGTAGTGACCTCGAGAAAACAATCCACGCTTTTATTAGTTCACGCTTGCATTACTGCAATGCCCTCTACATCGGGTTAAATCAGGCCTCTCTGCACCGTCTACAGCTTGTCCAGAACGCAGCGGCAAGGTTTCTTACCAACACCCATAAACATGACCACATCACTCCTGTCCTGCTCTCTCTCCACTGGCTTCCAGTCCAGTTCGGAATTCAGTTTAAGATCTTACTGTTTGTTTTTTGCTCTATCCATGGCCTTGCACCTGCTTATCTGTGTAATACGCTGACCCTTTATCAGCCCAGCAGAGCACTGCGCTCCTCTGAACAACATCTGCTGGTGGTCCCAAGATCCAGGTGCAAAAAGTAGGGTGATCGTGCCTTTGCACTAGCAGGGCCGAAACTCTGGAACGCGCTGCCTCTGGAACTACGCTCCATCATGGACCTGCCCCTGTTCAAGATCAGGTTGAAGCACAATCTTTTTAGATCGGCTTTTGACACTGGATTGACAGCTGATTAGCAAAATGATTTTATAGAAGTGTTTGTATTTTTTATTTTTACTTTTTGTATTGTATTGTTGTTTCTGTCCTGTTCTTTTCCCCCCCCCCTGTCCAGCGCTTTGATAAACTTATGGTTGTTGTAAAGCGCTATATAAATAAAAATTGATTGATTGATTGAGTTAGAGCTGCACTGCAGGAGGAAGATTCATGGACAAGACCAAACCATCCGGCTGTTGGATCCGCTCATCAGTGACAAGGGTAAGGATGCCCTTGGTGTTGCTCTTCTGGACCCCATCAGAATGCAGCACTTCTGGCGTGTTCAGAAGAGATATTTTAAGTGGATTCAGGACCCACCTGGTGTGGCGCTGTACACACAGACTGGCACCATCACCAAGGGAGGAGTGCAAATCCAGACACTGCGCTGTGCCAGAGGTTCTACATCTTTGGAGTCATTCCACTGTCACTTAAACCAGTTCATTCCAGGTACGTTCAACTCAATAATGTTTATGTTTAACAGAAATACTTTACCTTATTCCTTTTTGCCTTTTTTTGTATTTACTTTAGGAAACACTGCAAACTCACTCAACTTCCAGATCTACCTACTAGATGGGCTACATCGCTGGAACCACAACAGGGCAGCAGCTGCTCTGGAGGCAGAGGCCTCTGGCCTGCGCATGTACTCGGGCAAGCTGGTTCACACTTGGGCGAGCTGGTTCACAGTGTGAATAAAGATTATGAGAAGGTTTTTGGGAGGAAGCTGATTCCTTTTACATCACCCGCAAAGTACACAGGTTTTTATATGTAATATTGTATGTTCATGCTCATAGTTCTGTTTATATGTATTTTTTTAAAATTGATTTTGCATTTTCAGGTGAACTGATTGGAGTGCAGTACCTGTTGAGGCAGAGCAATGAACCTCTACAGTGCATGGCGCCAGACTCCGAGGAGGCAAATACATTGCTGGAGCAGTTGGAAGAGCCAGAAGAGACTGATGAGGGCTTTGAAGAACTTGAACATATTGAGGTCACTCTTGCCGATTTACTTTTGGACACATCTGATACGATCTCAGTGCTACCTGCCTCTTGTGCTCCTGAGCTTTCTGGTCAGTTCGCTCCTCCTTTCCAATCCACTCACCTGCTGGGGGTCCAACATGCGTCTGCTCCTCCTGGCCAGTCCACTCACCTGCTGGGGGTCCAACATGTGTCTGCTCCTCCTGGCCAGTCCACTCACCTGCTGGGGGTCCAACATGCGTCTGCTCCCCCTGTCCAGTCCACTCACCTGCTGGGGGTCCAACATGCGTCTGCTCCTCCTGTCCAGTCCAGTCACCTGCTGGGGGTCCAACATGCATCTGCTCCTCCTGTCCAGTCCACTCACCTGCTGGGTGTCCCGTCTGCACCCACTCCTCCTGTCCAGTCCACTCACCTGCTGGGGGTCCAACATGCGTCTGCTCCTCCTGTCCAGTCCACTCACCTGCTGGGTGTCCCTTCTGCACCCGCTCCACCTGTCCAGTCTACTCACCTGCTGGGTGTCCCGTCTGCACCCGCTCCTCCTGTCCAGACCACTCACCTGCTGGGTGTCCCGTCTGCACCCGCTCCTCCTGTCCAGTCCACTCACCTGCTGGGGGTTCTGTCTGCACCCGCTCCTCCTGTCCAGTCCACTCCCCTGCTGGGGGTCCCGTCTGCACCCGCTCCTCCTGTCCAGTCCACTCACCTGCTGGGGGTCCCGTCTGGGTTACCTGGACAATCTACATCTTCAGAGCAAGTTGTAAGAGAAATACCAGTATGCTTTATATTTATTGATGTTTGACCTTCTTGAAATACTTGAAATCTAATGTAATACCTCCTCCTAGGCCGTGGATGAACAGAGTTTGGCAGGAATGGATCCTGTTGATGAGCTTGCGGACTACTTGGTGGAGCTAAGGAATAAATACTTCCTCCCACGCCATGGATGAACAGAGTTTGGCAGGAATGGATCCTGTTGATGAGCTTGTGGAATACTTGGTGGAGCTAAGGAATGAAAAAGGCCTCACTCTTACCAATCAGCAGGCCAGCACCATTGTGAGTCTTTGGCAAACTTGGAGCAACACGATAAGGACCGGATTCTGAGAGCACAACTGGCCCTTGTCAAATGCAAGACACTCCACAAAAAGAAAAGCGTAAATACACTAGATCAGTCACATCCAACAGATGCACTAAATGTGGAGAGCCACGCACAACAGACACCAGCCATAGCCAGTTCAAAGGCAGTATTTACTGCCCAAACAGGGAGACCCTAACCAAAGAGCAGTGGCTGAGAATGATGAGAAAATAGTATATTGTATTTTATGTTGTGAAGATTTTGTTTTTATTATAGTAAAATATTTAGCTTGCAAAAGTATTGTATTGCAAAAGTAATAGAGAGCGTGAGAATTGGCTCAATTGCGTGAGTCAAATTGAAAATTTGGGATCTTTGCATGCCATCCCATCTCGGCAGTCACGGCATTTGAGGGGGCATTGCCCCTTTTTGCCCATGCCTATATCCGGCCCCGATCGCCATCCGGAACGCCATGAGTTTAGTCCTGGAGATCAAGTCAAGTCAAGTCAAGTCACATTTATTTATATAGCGCTTTTCACAATACAGATTGTATCAAAGCAGCTTCACAGTGATAACATGAAAGTAGCACAACACAGATCAACAACATTGCTAAACACTAAATAACCCCAACTGAGCAAGCTCAAAGCAAGCCAAAAGCAAAGATCAGGTTTTCACTCTCATGCCGATTATGGGTTCTCCATTTCAAGCCAAGTGCACCGGTCCTTACACAGTCATTGAAAAAATGTCTGATTTGAATTATGTCATTGCAACCCCAGGGCAGAGAAAATCGACACAACTGTGTCGTGTCAATCTGCTGAAGTCCTATTAGAGTCGGGATGCTGAGGTCAGCCAGGCAGACAATGATAAGGTACGTCAAGCTCTCGTGGTCAACTCAGTTTCAGGGTCGCAGGAGGAAGATGAGGTGCTGGAGCCTGATGATAGTTTATTATATGGCTGGTTGAATAATTCAGACTCACTCAATAATTTTGACAAACTGTTATCCCATTTATCTGAGTCCCAATGTGGTGAGCTGTCTGATTTGGTGCGGAAATATTCCTGTTTGTTTGGAAATGTTCCTACTTGCACGGATTGGATTGAACATGATATTAATGTGGGAGAGGCGCAGCCAATTAAACAGCGGTTTTATCGCATGTCACCAGAGGAATTAAAACATTTAGATTCTGAAATTAATTACATGCTTAAGAAAAGTTTTGCTGTAACATCATCCTAAAGTTGGTCATCCCCTTGTATTTTGGTTCCCAGAGTAGATAGAACACCTAGGTTTTGTACGGATTTTATAAAAGTGAATTCTGTTACAAAACCCGACTGCTTTCCGCTGCCAAGGATGGATGACTGTGTAGATCAGGTGGGGTCTGTCAGCAAGTTTGATCTACTCAAAGGGTATTGGCAGATGCCTTTGTCTCGGCATGCTCAGGAAATATCTGCTTTCATTAACCCGTCAGGACTCTATTCGTATAGAGTGATGGCATTTGGTTTAAGAAATGCTCCAGCGACGTTTCAGCGCCTTATGAATCGGATTGTGACTGATTTGAAGGGTTGTGCAGTTTATGACCTAGTCGTTTACAGTGATACATGGCACTCTCACCTTCAGCGCATCCGGGCTTTGTTTGAGAGGCTGGCTGAGGCGCATTTAACTATTAATTTGGCTAAGTGTGACTTTGCTAGGGCTACTGTGACATATTTGGGCCGTGTAGTGAGACAGGGTCGGGTGGCTCCAGTTCAAGACAAGGTGAGGGCAGTGGAGAGGTATCCTCAGCCTACAACAAAAAAGGAATTTCAGCGTTTTCTGGGTCTGGTAGGTTACTATAAGAGTTTCTGTAAGCACTGTAAGCACTGCTCCAGGTAGATGCCAGCCAGGTCGAAGCAGGTGCTGTATTGCTTCAGGAGGATAACACTTCAACGCTTTACCCCACGATCACTCATCCACACTCACACAACTGAGGTTGCTGAATAACCCATCTCATTATTCAGGTATTTTTAGATTATTTTACGTTATAATAAACCTTGTTAAATCAATCGCTGAGTCCTTTCCCAGTTTTTGGCATGGCCTTTTGAGCTCGGTTATGATAATGCCAATAAGTCTTCTGTAACCTCAAAAGGTTCTGAATTCACACATCTCACCCAAATGCAAAGCTGAGCAACATTTTCGATGTCTGTTGATTCATCCGCAGCCAAACTGAGTGCTGAAGCAGTGGCTAGCTTAGTTTTTAGTTGTTCTGTCAAATTCTCAGACATTTTAAGTGTCATTGCTGAGCTGTAAACTTTTTATCCTGCGAAATTATCACGCTTATGCTCAGGTCATCAAACAGACATTGTGATAACATTTCTTAACTAGCTCTCCATCACTGAATGGTTTGCCGTGTTTGGCAAGGAGCCAGGACATTTTGAACGTTGCTAATTTCATGGCCTGAGACACTTTTAAGCTAGCTTGCATTGTATTCTGTTCAACAATGGCATTTTTTCCAAGATTATTTATCTTGAAAGCTCTTTCCTGAGATCCAGGTGGATATTTCGTGTGAAAAGTTGCATGGGTGGTATCAAAATGCCTTTTGACATTGTAAATTTTGCATACGCCCATTATTTTATTACAGAGCAAGCAGAAAGGTTGTCCATCTCGCTCGCTGACAGCAAACTGATTCTTCCATTCTTCAAGCACTTTCCTACCTTCACTGCTGATGCTACGACTCTTCTTGTTTGCATGTGTTCCTTTATCAGTATTTTCCTTGCATCTTTTTTTCTCCTCTAAAAACAAATTTGTCCATTTTAATCATTAATTGATGCGTTTTAAATCTGCCCAAACACGCGCTTGTAATTGTGTGTGTTAACTGTGTATTTTCAGTTCATAGTTCCGTCAGTACTGCGCATATGTGAAACCAGTACATGATCGCCAAAATTATTTTATAACAAAAAATAAATATTGTTCAATCTTTTATTGGTTTAATAAATGAAAAAAAAACAATAATGAAATATGAATTGTAAAACAGTGTTAAGTAAGTTACTCTAAAAAAGTAATTAATTACTAGTTACTAATTACCTCTTCAACAGTGTAATTAGATTACTGTACTAATTGCTCTCTCTAAAAAGTATTTAATTACTTATAATTACTAATTACTTTCAAAATCCCATATCTATCTCAACCAGCTGAATAATACAAGGATAGACATGAATCTGTTTTAATTGTTTCAAATAAATACTATAAAATTGCATGAATTATCCTTAAAATAACCAAGGTGGAGAAGGTTACATTATAAAAACATACTTTTTAGCATCAGACAATACATTTTGATGTTAAACCCACTATTGTTTTATGTCTGATCTCATGACATTTTTTTCATACATATTTTACAATAATTCATACAAATTTGTACGAGTGCGGTCATAATATTCAGACACCTCATAAAATGCATACGAATTGCTGTGAGATCGGATTGATCTATACACAGTATTTACCTCAATTACATCAGAAGTAACTGTAATTAAATTACAGATAAATTAAGAGTAATCCCTTACTTTAAATTTTCAAGGGAAAAGTAATTAAATTACAGTAACTAATTACTTAGTAATTAGTTACACCCAACACTGTTGTAAAACTATAAGTTATTAATAATTATCTTATTATTATTTATTTTTTTACGTGGTCAGCATCATGGGCCACATCAGAATTTGTGATGGGCCCCCGTTTGAGAACCACTGGGCTAGGCTATCACAATATAAACTGTCAGCCGCCATCTCAAAAAAAAAAAAAATGTGTAAAGTTAGGAGAATGAAACCACAAATGTTAAAACCGTCCCATGAGGATGCCGTAAAATCAGCTGTGAGTGGAATCAGTAACTTCACTGCGCAGCAACACAGTTATTTTTTTGTTACATGTTTGGTGGCATATTGACTTAAAATGGTCAAATTAGTTGGTGGCATATTGACTTAAAATGGTCAAATTAGTTTGAGTTTGGTATATGTTCAGGAAAACAAATGGTTCCTATTATTTCAAATACAATGCATCTAACACCCGATGTCTATCCCGGGAAAACCCAGACAACTTCCGGCAAATTTAGATTTGCTAGAAGTTAGTCTGGCAAAGAGCTCATTCAATCCGTCGAAATCACTGCACCAATCAGAAACGTTGGGGCGGGCTTTACACGATGACAACAGCACAGCGACGGAACTAGGGTTGTGGCGGTTATAGTTGAACACCGTCATTTGAACTCTATAACCGGCAAAACCATGTTCTTAAAATATTTTTTCACAAACATTTTTTATAGAAAATGTTAAATACTAATATCAGCTTACGAGGGAAACAGAGGCAGAGTTAGTGGTGTGATCGGAGGCTGCTCCTGCTGGAGATGATTTGGGAGAGGTCTGTGGACCCCTAGCCTGGATGCCAGCCCGAACTCCGCCCACAACATTTTTTGGTCGGGAAGTTCGGTCTGGACTCGATCCATTGAGGAGAAATTAATGATCAGGCAAGAAATGAACAGGCCAATCAAATTGCCAGGGAGGGCTTTATACGATGATGGACAGGTGATCTGCAAGGACGTAATCATCACGTTATCAAAGAGCGCTTAACTGATTTCCCTAAGAGATGACTGCAGCTGGAGAATTGAGATGTATAGATTCCGCTGTCGCGTCTGTTGTAAAATAAATCGACAGAGCATCCATTTTAATAGATAAACAGAGAACTGCAATCAAAGCATTTGTCGATCGGAAAGATATTTTTGGCGTCCTTCCAACATGATTCGGGAAAAGTGCTAACTTATCAGCTGGCTCTTAAGAAGATAGGACATAATGAAAACCCAGATAGCAAACTGACATTGAATCAACATGGAAATATGACATCGAAACAACGTTGATCTGACATAGTTTTGCTCATCGAATTAACGTTGAACCAACGTCAGACGCGTCATTCTTTCAAAACTAACGGAAAATCAACTTGAAATCAACGCGTTGTTTCAACGTTATGAAAGCAAACCAATTTTCGATTTCATTTAGCTTTGAAGAATGCCGCGTCTGACGTTGGTTCAACGTTAATTCTATGAGCAAATCAACGTTGTTTCAATGTCATGAGAGACGTCGTTTCCACGTTGATTCAATGTCAGTTTGCTGTCTGGGAAGCCTGTGGTTTCTCCTTTGGTCGCACTCATCGAGAAGTAAGTAAAAGAAGCAACAATCGTTATTTAACTTCTAATCTAAAATAAGTAAGTTCTGTATTTGAAAACTGCGCTATGCAAAGGAGTCGACTTACTGCGTTGCTCTGATTGGTTGTAGGTCTACCGACTATCCAATAGAGAGCCTAAGTCCCGCCCCTCCGCTTCCGGCTCATGGGACCTTATTTCGGAAAAAAATATGAATGGTAGTCAATTAAAGGCGAGAGACAACTTATCTTTTTATTCCATCTGAGCTGTGCCCTCAATTACACATATGATGTTTGTCAATTTAAAAGATAATTCTGAAAGTCAAAAACGTCACAGTTTGTCATACAACAGAAGAATAACATTTAGTTTTATGTGAAAATCGCTCTGTGAACTACATCTCCCGGGAAGTGAAACGAGATCGGTTGCTCGTGTGTGTGGAGTCTGGTACAAAACACTCAGGTAGGACGGCGTAACGTTGCGATTATAACGTACGACTGTAGAAACAATGACAGACAGCCTCAGTAAAGTTAGCTTCATTCATTGAGAGAAAATGTGCGCCTTTGGGGGTTGTAGTCTTTGTAATTACATATTTTCACAGTCTTATACCTCAACGGATTTACATCAAACTGCGACTTTCTTTACTTTAAAAGGTATCTTTTAAATTGACAAACATCATATGTGTAATTCAGGGCACAATTCAAACGAGATCAAAATATTTGTTGTCTCTCGCCATTGACTACCATTCAATATTTTTCCGAAATAAGGTCCCATGGTGGTCGACCGGAAGGGGAGGGACTTAGGCTCTCTATTGAATGCAGAGGTTTTTTTTTCCTGGTTCGGTTAAGACACGCCTCATAATCAAAACCCAACGGAGCGATATCAGACTAATTTTCTTATTAGAAAATGAGTATGACGAAGTCAGGCTAGTGGACCCCCTCACAAGAGGAGAAATCTCCTTAATAAACGGAGGTCTGAAATCTCTGCCCCATACCGATCAGAGCACACGCTGACACAAAGTAAAGCCTTGTTTATACTCAACGCGTTCTGTGTGCAAGACCGGGAAGACACAATTTCGCTGCGTGCACACCCTTTTTTGTAACAGTGCGCACGGCACATTGTCCGAGGATGAGCGACTTCAAGCTGAATCTGCCCGAGTATGTAGGCTACTACGTCTCACCGCACCGGCACCCAGTTTGCATGTCTAAGTTCACTGTGTGTAAACAAAACCTTAACTAAATCGCTAGTTTATGCCACTGACAAGGCTCAAAATAGCCCCACACTCATACAGTAACATAATGAGAGTCCCTGCATGCAAATCGAAGCATTGAGAACTTTGTAAGTGTACAGACCGTTTACTGTAATAAGTAGATACTTCATAAAGACAGTGGGGAACATTGGAAAATCAAAAATATAAAATATTAGGCTACATCCATGGATATTGTAGTCTAATTAGTTCATGCTCCACTCTAATTGGTAACAATGAATCTCTTATCTTGAAACATTAATGATTTACCGTAAACATGGAAGATTGTGTGTCTGTTTCCATAACTGCATTAAGAGTAATGCAACAGTTGCTCATCATTTTGAGCAGTTGTATCAGTTGATAGTTAGATAATTTTAAGGAAATGAATAGACACTCATTTGAAATGTAATGTGTGAATTGCCTTTTAAAATAGTAGTACTTGATGTTAAGTTCTGTCATATTAAACAGGTGATTTATGTTGATAGAACAAATGATCTAAGTTGTATGTGTATTGTATCCAAGCAATTGAGAAATGGGTTAAAGTTTTCAAATATGTGCATTTTGATCATTGGTAGTGAGTTTTGTGTTTTGTGTCTAGAGTTGTGAAAAATGACATTCTGGTTCTGAAAATAGTAACTAAGTGATTGTAAAAAAAACTGTAACATGTGTACGGATATACGCATTGCAAATGGAGTATTAGTGAAACGGGCGTTAGGCTGGATAACTTAAAGACATTTTTCTCAGTTCTGCACTCTGCGTAGTTACTTTTGCTTTGTAGGGCAGTATATGAGACATATTCATTGTTTGTATTGAATCCTATTTATTCCTTATCTAATCTAGATAATCAATGTGTTACGACCTCCTAGTCCAGGGTTAGGAACGCCAATAACAAATAAAACAATATAGATATCCCCTCTCCTGTCCCAGATCACAAACAGAGTACCACACCAGAATGTCAAAAGAATAAGCTTTTTTATTTACACAGAAATAAAGAAAGCTGAAAGCGTGAATCTTCAGGAGGGGTTCAAGCCAAAATGAATTCTAACTAACGCCGACTTAAATATAAATTACCTAACAAATAAAAATCCCCAAAGAAAATACAACAAACTTCCCTTACTCCCTAACTAGTCAATAACCAAGAGAAAATGTTTAAATAAAAAAAAGAACGGCAACCTCCTCCCTACGGCTTTCTAAAGAAACATTCCAAACATTAGTTTAATGACATAAATCAAAAACGAAATAAACGAAAACAAGTAAACACAAATCAGTAAACAAGGAAATAAACTTACAACAATCAACTCAAGAGAAAAGTGTTCTCTAAAACACACCGTGAGTATTCCCCACTAGGAAAACTCACTAAAAGATCAACACATCAATATCATTGATCTCAACAGCGTGTCTGGGGCAGGAGACAAGGACCACGGACCTCCGCGACGCGCGTTCTAAGGAGCTCTGTTTCACTGCAGTCTGTCTCCGCTTTTAAGCGCTCCCGCTCCTCATCGTAATCGGCCGCAGCTGAACCCAATCAAGGCCTGCACGGAGGGAGAGAGAAAGAGAGAGAGAAAGAAAGAGGGAGGAACCAACTGCACACACCTCAAATCACAACACAAATTAGAGAAAAAATAACATAACAGCAAAACACACTACGTCCTAGGACGTAACAAATGATTATATGAAACATTATTATTCTAATGTAAAGACAACCAACGTACTTAAGTTTAGTGCATAAGAATATAGTCCGTGTCTAGACAGTGTTGTGTGAGGGAAAAAAAAATAAATAAAATAAAAAATAAAATCACAGGACAGGTTTCACTTTTGGAAGATGGCTCCATTTATCATCAAAAAAATAAAAATAAAAATATAGCTGCGAGCAGCGATTGCGGGCCCAAGCCGGTGGCACCGCAACCCCGATGCCTTTAGTTACCCAAAGGCACCGGGATGGTGGTACCGCCGGCTTTGGCGCTTTATCGCTGCTCACATCTATATTTATATTTAATATAAAGCCGGTGGCACCGCCACCTTGGTGCCTTTAGGGTTATTCTGTACGACGTGTAAAAACGTAACCCCCGCTTTGACTATCAAAAAGAAGTGTATTGTAGAGCTTGCATCAATGCGGACTCGATGCGCTGTGCGCTGTAACTCCATGTGGCTTTAAGCGCATCATTCTCCACTCGGGATGCGCATAAGCGTTTTGTGCCACACTGTACTGAGCCTTTCATATCATAATGCAGTGACGCAATGACAGATTATCAATTGCCTTTCTTGTTCTGTTCTATCTATTATATGTTGATAATAGATAGGACAGAGCACTAAAAACCTCAAACAAAGCACTAAAAACTTAAGCTGTTTGCTGTGTAGTCTGAGAATGAGCTGTTTGATTTGCACCCTCTTCCTCTTCACTGTCCTCCATAAAAACCAGCTATTCAGGTCTATGTTGTTCTAGAAAGTTTGTATGTTGCTGCCTCAATTAACATCTCTGCTATACATTTAAAACATGGCAATATCTAAAATAATTTATCTTTTTGATTTTTGTTATCTTGTTTTTCATGAATATTTTACAACAATACAAAGAGCAATGTGTATTTTCCATTAATATAGTTTGTAATGGCTTTTTTTGTCATAGATTATAATCATATATTTTTTGGATTTGTTATTTATCTTTATAATGAAGTTGTCTGTATTAAGTAGATTGTGTTTAACACACACAAGAGTGATTTATTAGTTCAACACATAGTTATAGAAATTCTACTTTATCTAAAAAAAACCCTGCACTTTATATACACACCCACACACACACACACACACACCACACACACACACACACATAAATACATGTAAATTAAAATCCAAAAAAAAAAAACAAAAAAACATCAAATGTGTTTTTAGTCAGAGTATTATTTTATACAGAAACAAATATTTGTAATTCAGATAAGAATGAAGTTAGTGTTTTAAAATCTTAAGGAAAACAAATATATTGAAATATAGCACATGAATTTTAAATTCATTCAACTTCAATTACAAATACAATCTTACTTTTATTTAAAGCAAACTATACATTTAAAAGATGGGGGTTATATGCCTATTTTGTCATTTAAAAATATTGTTATGCAAAATTGTTAAGCAAAAAGACAAGGACTTAGAGACAAGGACTTGTAGGAAAAATCGCAGCCAGCCACACACACACACACATAAACACAGACAACAGCCCTCCCCTCCCCACACAGACACACACACCCACACACACACACACACAGAGAGAGAGAGAGAGAGAGAGAGAGAGAGAGAGAGAGAGAGAATCGCAGGGGAAATAAATCCATTCAAACTACAATATCTGACTTTCTGTTGCTCAGAGCGAATGACTTTAAATTGGAAAGTTGATCGGCTTGACGAGAACAATATACGTGGTAAGTTTTGTAACTGTAGGTAAATTGAGCAAAGTTATAACACACTTTATGTGTCCTTTTTTAGTCATAAAATTCATTTCCTCGCCACGGCCAGACCGTTCGAGATATCAAAAATCCGTCCGGAATTGAGCATCCTCAATGTCTTGACTTCATGCACACCGAGTTTGGTTGTGATTGGTAAACACATGCCTTGTGATTTGATGTATTTCTCCTAGGACAATTATTCAAACAACCCATAATTCATAATTCATAAATAACTTCCATTTGAACTGTCATAAAACTTAGAGCACGAAAGTTGTTTGGCCTGATGTGATCTTTAATTGTACCGAGTTTCATATTAATTCATGCAAGTGTGTTTGATTTATGGACAAATTTTTGAATCCCAGTCCAGGGGGCGCTGTCGAGCCGCCCTGCCACGCCCGGTTACCAGCTTCAGCCCGGCCCTGGTGGCCATGGGTTCTGACCCGTGTGCAAAGTTTCAAGAGTTTTAGAGGATGTTAAGGCCCCCGAAAATGCCAGAGAAGTTGCACACAGCAAATAAAGGGTTAAAATTAACCTGACAGGCGCCCCTCCTCTCACTCACACAGAGAGACACTGAGAGACTGGCAAAATTCTGAGATTTTCTCTACATTCAAACAAACATATCTGACTTTCTGTGGGTCCTAGCTAATGAGTGTCAATTAGAAAGTTGTCCGGCTCGAGGAGTACAATATACATACTGATTTTTGTAACTGTAGATAAAACTAACAACCCCACTTTTGTCAAAAGGTGGCGCTACTGAGCCCTCACCACACCCGTTTCTGAAACTTTGCACATGTCTACTGGCTAATAAATGTGATGTGTCTGTCGAGTTTCATGCAATTTGAAGCATGCTAAGAGTCTCAAAAGCATCCTAAAAGAATGGTAAAGTTTGATGCGTTGCCACGGCAACAGTTTCAAAGATATCAAGAATCCATTTACAGGTCTTCATCTGCCATGTATTTGCATTATACAGATGAAGTTTGAAGCAAATCGAGTTAAAATTAGAGGGTGATTTCAAAGCATTTTGAAAATGACACACTTCCTGCTGCCAGTTGGTGGCGCTATAACTTTGACTCACAATAGTCACATCCATGTGATCGTCCTCTTACAGCGAACACACTGCTGAAGTTTCATCAAGATCGGTTGATGTGTGCTGAAGTTATGATACACTTCCTGTTTCACGTTTCTCGCCATAATTTTGTTTCCTCGCCACGGCCAAACCGTTCGAGATATCAAAAATCCCCTCGCAAACTTTCATCCTCAATGTCTTGACTTCACGCTGACCGAGTTTCGTCGAATTTGGATCAAAGCTCTAGGAGGAGTATTAAAAATTCCATTGCGAGTGTTTTACGAACAACCCTAAATAGCCGACTTCCTGTTGGGCTGGGGTAAAAAGTAAAAGCACGAGGTATAGATGAAACGATGAGATCAACATGTGTACCGAGTTTCATATTATTACATGCAAGCGTGTTTGATTTATGGACCAAGTGTTCGGACCCCGTTCCAGGGGGCGCTGTCTAGCCCCCCTGCCACGCCCGGGTACCATCTTCAGCCCGGCCCTGATGGCCGCGGGTTCTGACCCGTGTGCAAAGTTTCAAGAGTTTTTGAGCATGTTAAGGGCCCCAAAAGTGCCCGAATAGTCGTATAAATAATAATAATAATAATAATAATAATAATAATCCTAAGGAAAACAATAGGGCCTTCGCCCTTTCAGGGCTTGGGCCCTAATAATCGTTAGGAAAACAATAGGGCCTTCGCCCTTTCAGGGCTTGGGCCCTAAATATAGCTGCGAGCAGCGATGGCGGGCCCAAGCCGGTGGCACCGCAACCCCGGTTCCTTTAGTTACCTAAAGGCACCCGGGTAGCGGTGCCGAAGGCTTTGGCCCTTTTATGATTAAATGTTAAAACGGCTTGCCATACTCTGTCATTTCGACTAGTCACAATTATGTTACAGATATCTTAAATGATAATACAAACTATCCAAAATGTAATTACGAATAGACAGAAAGACGTTGTTGATATCTACAATGTTAATTCCGGACAGGCAAACTTAGCTTTTAAATGTTAAAAGGGCTTGCCATACAGGGACGTAGGCTCAGAGAGAGGCTCACCATATTCAAACCAAAATATCTGACTTCCTCTTGGTCCGAGCTAATGACTATGTATTAGAAAGTTGTCCGGCTTGAGGAGTACAATGTATATACCGATTTTTGTAACTGTAGATAAAACTAACAACCCCACTTTTGTCAAAAGGTGGCGCTATTTAGTCCTTGCACAATGCCCGTTTCTGAAACTTTGCACATGTCTACTGGCTAATAAATGTGATGTATCTGTTGAGTTTCAAGCAATTTCAATTTCAATTTCAATTTGACTGTTGAAAAGAAGTGCGCCGATTAGATACTCAGGATCGGTATCGGCTCTGACACTGCCATCTTTGACGAGGCTGATTCAAATTCTATATTGTGCATATATACTATTCTATGTTAGGCACAAAGGCACAAAAACTTTCTAAAGTACCATAAAGTTTTTGTGTACTGTATTATTAGTGTTCTGAAGCTATTATGTGATATAGAAATTAATATTTAAGTCATTAAATTCAAGAACACAAACTTTTCCCTCTCTGCGCCTGTCAGTCATTCTCCATTCAGCATTCAAACAGCACGTCACATTCGGTTACAGTCAATGATGAAACGATCTTCAAGATGATTGAATGTTAATCCTATTATACTGGATCTTTAAGATAAAGGTCTAAAGGTCTATATTTTCGAATGAAGAAACTTTTTCTTGCTGGACTTTATTGCTGTAACTTAACCGTGTTACTTTCTACCGGGTGTCGGACGCTGTCGGTTAGATCACAACACTAGAGTCAGAGCACTATAATTGTTCTTCACGCACACAGTAACTGAAATTTAAAACCTTTAAAAGAAAAGGCTCAATAAACTATTGCATAGATAGATAATGTATAATACACTGTTCATAAATATGTATTTCCTTTGTGCTTTGAACTTTTCAATACGGACTCAATGCGCTGTAACTTCATGTGGCTTCAAGCACATCATTCTCCGCTCGGGATGCACATAAGTGCTTTGTGCTGCACCGTATTGGAGCCGTAATATCATAATGCAGTGACGTAATGACAGATTATTAATTGCCTTTCAATTATATGTTGCTGCGTCATTAAACATCTGTCCTATGCATTTCAAACATTTATAGCAGCCATGGCTATATTTTTTTATGATTTTTGTTATCTTGTTTTTCATGAATGTATTTTTCAAAAATAAGAGCAATGTGTATTATCTATTATTAATATGGTTTATAATAGCATTTTTGTCATAGATTATGACAAAGTAATCATATGATCCACCAGCGAGGAACCAGCAGAACAGAGTGAACATTCTTTCTGTTTAGTTCAATCCTACTTAATAGGAATTTATTTAAAATGCTCGCTCTACTCCACACCATTAATGTCTTGTGCGGACATCCGTATTTCGACTTTCGGTTTTAAGTAAGCGATTTAAAAGCTCCCAAGTCCCAGCGGAGTCACACGTTGATTAACCGGTGGGAATATACACAATAGGCCTACCTGATATTGAACACAAGAGGGCAGTATAGCACTACGTATGACTCAGATTATTATTTTTTTCTGAATTTTACAACAATTCTGGCTGTTTTTGAACGTAAACATAATTCTTAAATGAAAAAAAGGAAAAATTGGGGAAGTTATAATATTTGTATAATTTAATTTAGAAACAAATGATGTATAATTACATTTTTAGAAGATATGAGGCTTTTAGTGTTTACTTTTTTGACATTACTTTAATCTTTTGCCATAGTTGCACATGTCTACTGGCTAATAAATGTGATGTATCTGTTGAGTTTCAAGCAATTTCAAGCATGCTAAGAGTCCCAAAAGCATCAAAAAAGAATGTTAAAGTTTGTTTCGTTGCCACGGCAACAGTATCAAAGATATCAAAAATTCATTCACAGGTCTACATCTGCCGTGTATTTACATTATACAGATGAAGTTTGAAGCAAATCGGTTAAAAATAAGAGAGTGGTTTCAAAGCATTTTGAAAGTGACACACTTCCTGCTGCCAGTTGGTGGCGCTATAACTTTGACTCACAATAGTCACATCCATGTGATCGGTCTCTTACAGCGAAAACACTGCTGAAGTTTCATCAAGATCAGTTAATGTATGCTGAAGTTATAACACACATCCTGTTTCATGTTTCTCGCCATAATTTCGTTTCCTCGCCACGGCCAAACCGTTCGAGGTATCCCGTGGCACTTTTTCATCCTTAATGTCTTGACTTCACGCTGATCGAGTTTCGTCGAATTTGGTTCAGTGCTCTAGGAGCAATAATTTAAATTCCATTGCATGTGTTTTAAACACAACCCTAAATAGCCGACTTCCTGTTGGGCTGGGGTAAAAAGTAAGAGTGTGAAGTATATATGAAACGATGAGATCTATATGTGTACCAAGTTTCATATTATTACATGCAAGTGTGTTTGATTTATGGACCAAATTTTCAGACCAAGTTTATTGACCAAGTTAATCTGATTAATAAACTAATTATATAAAACTATTGTCAATTCACTACAATTAAACTAGTTATATGCCTTTACTTATAAAAAATAAAAATAAAAACTTATTTAAAAAATACCAGGCTTGAGAAATGTATTTTCTTTATGCAGGTCATACACACAGCAGTGAAATGGTTAAGCCCCCTCCCCCTGCACACACACACACACACACACAGACAGCCAGCCAGTCAGCCAGCCAGCCAAAGACACAGAGACACAGAGACATGTAGGCTCAGAGTGGCCATATTCAAACAAAAATATCTGACTTTCTGTGGGTCCTAGCTAATAAGTGTCAATTAGAAAGTTGTCCGGCTCGAGGAGTACAATATACATACCAATTTTTGTAACTCTAGTTAAAACTAACAACCCCACTTTTGTCAAAAGGTGGCGCTACTGAGCCCTCACCACGCCCGTTTCTGAAACTTTGCACATGTCTACTGGCTAATAAATGTGATGTGTCTGTCGAGTTTCATGCAATTTGAAGCATGCTAAGGGTCTCAAAAGCATCCTAAAAGAAGGGTAAAGTTTGATGCGTCGCCACGGCAACAGTTTCAAAGATATCAAGAATCCATTCACAGGTCTACATCTGCCATGTATTTACATTATACATATGAAGTTTGAAGCAAATCGGGTAAAAATAAAAGGGTGATATCAAAGCATTTTGAAAGTGACACACTTCCTGCTGCCAGTTGGTGGCGCTATAACTTTGACTCACAATAGTCACATCCATGTGATCGTCCTCTTACAGCGAACACACTGCTGAAGTTTCATCAAGATCAGTTAATGTATGCTGAAGTTATAACACACTTCCTGTTTCACGTTTCTCGCCATGATTTCGTTTCCTCGCCACGGACAAACCGTTCGAGATATCAAAAATCCCCTCGCAAACTTTCATCCTCAATGTCTTGACTTCACGCTGACCGAGTTTCGTCGAATTTGGATCAAAGCTCTAGGAGGAGTATTAAAAATTCCATTGCGAGCGTTTTACAAACAAACCTCAATAGCCGACTTCCTGTTGGGCTGGGGTAAAAAGTAAAAGCGCGAGGTATAGATGAAACGATGAGATCAACATGTGTACCGAGTTTCATATTATTACATGCAAGCGTGTTTGAGTTATGGACCAAGTGTTCGGACCCCGTTCCAGGGGGCGCTGACGAGCCCCCCTGCCACGCCCGGGTACCATCTTCAGCCCGGCTCTGATGGCCGCGGGTTCTGACCCGTGTGCAAAGTTTCAAGAGTTTTCGAGCACGTTAAGGGCCCCAAAAGTGCCCAATAGTCGTATAAATATAATAATAATAATAAATATAGCTGCGAGCAGCGATGGCGGGCCCAAGCCGGTGGCACCGCAACCCCGGTTCCTTTAGTTACCTAAATGCACCCGGGTGGCGGTGCCGAAGGCTTTGGCCCTTTTATGATTAAATGTTAAAACGGCTTGCCATACTCTGTCATTTCGACTAGTCACAATTATGTTACAGATATCTTAAATGATAATACAAACTATCCAAAATGTAATTACGAATAGACAGAAAGACGTTGTTGATATCTACAATGTTAATTCCGGACAGGCAAACTTAGCTTTTAAATGTTAAAAGGGCTTGCCATACAGGGACGTAGGCTCAGAGAGAGGCTCACCATATTCAAACCAAAATATCTGACTTCCTCTTGGTCCGAGCTAATGACTATGTATTAGAAAGTTGTCCGGCTTGAGGAGTACAATGTATATAGCGATTTTTGTAACTGTAGATAAAACTAACAACCCCACTTTTGTCAAAAGGTGGCGCTATTTAGTCCTTGCACTATGCCCGTTTCTGAAACTTTGCACATGTCTACTGGCTAATAAATGTGATGTATCTGTTGAGTTTCAAGCAATTTCAATTTCAATTTCAATTTGACTGTTGAAAAGAAGTGCGCCGATTAGATACTCAGGATCGGTATCGGCTCTGACACTGCCATCTTTGACGAGGCTGATTCAAATTCTATATTGTGCATATATACTATTCTATGTTAGGCACAAAGGCACAAAAACTTTCTAAAGTACCATAAAGTTTTTGTGTACTGTATTATTAGTGTTCTGAAGCTATTATGTGATATAGAAATTAATATTTAAGTCATTAAATTCAAGAACACAAACTTTTCCCTCTCTGCGCCTGTCAGTCATTCTCCATTCAGCATTCAAACAGCACGTCACATTCGGTTACAGTCAATGATGAAACGATCTTCAAGATGATTGAATGTTAATCCTATTATACTGGATCTTTAAGATAAAGGTCTAAAGGTCTATATTTTCGAATGAAGAAACTTTTTCTTGCTGGACTTTATTGCTGTAACTTAATCGTGTTACTTTCTACCGGGTGTCGGACGCTGTCGGTTAGATCACAACACTAGAGTCAGAGCACTATAATTGTTCTTCACGCACACAGTAACTGAAATTTAAAACCTTTAAAAGAAAAGGCTCAATAAACTATTGCATAGATAGATAATGTATAATACACTGTTCATAAATATGTATTTCCTTTGTGCTTTGAACTTTTCAATACGGACTCAATGCGCTGTAACTTCATGTGGCTTCAAGCACATCATTCTCCGCTCGGGATGCACATAAGTGCTTTGTGCTGCACCGTATTGGAGCCGTAATATCATAATGCAGTGACGTAATGACAGATTATTAATTGCCTTTCAATTATATGTTGCTGCGTCATTAAACATCTGTCCTATGCATTTCAAACATTTATAGCAGCCATGGCTATATTTTTTATGATTTTTGTTATCTTGTTTTTCATGAATGTATTTTTCAAAAATAAGAGCAATGTGTATTATCTATTATTAATATGGTTTATAATAGCATTTTTGTCATAGATTATGACAAAGTAATCATATGATCCACCAGCGAGGAACCAGCAGAACAGAGTGAACATTCTTTCTGTTTAGTTCAATCCTACTTAATAGGAATTTATTTAAAATGCTCGCTCTACTCCACACCATTAATGTCTTGTGCGGACATCCGTATTTCGACTTTCGGTTTTAAGTAAGCGATTTAAAAGCTCCCAAGTCCCAGCGGAGTCACACGTTGATTAACCGGTGGGAATATACACAATAGGCCTACCTGATATTGAACACAAGAGGGCAGTATAGCACTACGTATGACTCAGATTATTATTTTTTTATGAATTTTACAACAATTCTGGCTGTTTTTGAACGTAAACATAATTCTTAAATGAAAAAAAGGAAAAATTGGGGAAGTTATAATATTTGTATAATTTAATTTAGAAACAAATGATGTATAATTACATTTTTAGAAGATATGAGGCTTTTAGTGTTTACTTTTTTGACATTACTTTAATCTTTTGCCATAGTTGCACATGTCTACTGGCTAATAAATGTGATGTATCTGTTGAGTTTCAAGCAATTTCAAGCATGCTAAGAGTCCCAAAAGCATCAAAAAAGAATGTTAAAGTTTGATTCGTTGCCACGGCAACAGTATCAAAGATATCAAAAATTCATTCACAGGTCTACATCTGCCGTGTATTTACATTATACAGATGAAGTTTGAAGCAAATCGGTTAAAAATAAGAGAGTGGTTTCAAAGCATTTTGAAAGTGACACACTTCCTGCTGCCAGTTGGTGGCGCTATAATTTTGACTCACAATAGTCACATCCATGTGATCGGTCTCTTACAGCGAAAACACTGCTGAAGTTTCATCAAGATCAGTTAATGTATGCTGAAGTTATAACACACATCCTGTTTCATGTTTCTCGCCATAATTTCGTTTCCTCGCCACGGCCAAACCGTTCGAGATATAAAAAATCCCTTGGCACCTTTTCATCCTTAATGTCTTGACTTCACGCTGATCGAGTTTTGTCGAATTTGGTTCAGTGCTCTAGGAGCAATACTTTAAATTCCATTGCATGTGTTTTAAACACAACCCTAAATAGCCGACTTCCTGTTGGGCTGGGGTAAAAAGTAAGAGTGTGAAGTAGGCTATATATGAAACGATGAGATCTATATGTGTACCAAGTTTCATATTATTACATGCAAGTGTGTTTGATTTATGGACCAAATTTTCAGACCAAGTTTATTGACCAAGTTAATCTGATTAATAAACTAATTATATAAAACTATTGTCAATGCACTACAATTAAACTAGTTATATGTCTTTACTTATAAAAAATAAAAATAAAAACTTATTTAAAAAATACCAGGCTTGAGAAATGTATTTTCTTTATGCAGGTCATACACACAGCAGTGAAATGGTTAAGCCCCCTCCCCCTGCACACTCACACACACACACAGACAGGCAAAGACAGAGATGTAGGCTCAGATTGAGCAAGACCATATTCAAACAAAAATATCTGACTTTCTGTGGGTCCTAGCTAATAAGTGTAAATTAGAAAGTTGTCCGGCTCGAGGAGTACAATATACATACCAATTTTTGTAACTCTAGTTAAAACTAACAACCCCACTTTTGTCAAAAGGTGGCGCTACTGAGCCCTCACCACGCCCGTTTCTGAAACTTTGCACATGTCTACTGGCTAATAAATGTGATGTGTCTGTCGAGTTTCATGCATTTTGAAGCATGCTAAGGGTCTCAAAAGCATCCTAAAAGCATCCTAAAAGAAGGGTAAAGTTTGATGCGTCGCCACGGCAACAGTTTCAAAGATATCAAGAATCCATTCACAGGTCTACATCTGCCGTATGTTTACATTATACATATGAAGTTTGAAGCAAATCGGGTAAAAATAAAAGGGTGATATCAAAGCATTTTGAAAGTGACACACTTCCTGCTGCCAGTTGGTGGCGCTATAACTTTGACTCACAATAGTCACATCCATGTGATCGTCCTCTTACAGCGAACACACTGCTGAAGTTTCATCAAGATCAGTTAATGTATGCTGAAGTTATAACACACTTCCTGTTTCACGTTTCTCGCCATGATTTCGTTTCCTCGCCACGGACAAACCGTTCGAGATATCAAAAATCCCCTCGCAAACTTTCATCCTCAATGTCTTGACTTCACGCTGACCGAGTTTCGTCGAATTTGGATCAAAGCTCTAGGAGGAGTATTTGAAATTCCATTGCGAGCGTTTTACAAACAAACCTCAATAGCCGACTTCCTGTTGGGCTGGGGTAAAAAGTAAGAGCGCGAGGTATAGATGAAACGATGAGATCAACATGTGTACCGAGTTTCATATTATTACATACAAGCGTGTTTGAGTTATGGACCAAGTGTTCGGACCCCGTTCCAGGGGGCGCTGACGAGCCCCCTGCCACGCCCGGGTACCAGCTTCAGCCCGGCTCTGATGGCCGCGGGTTCTGACCCGTGTGCAAAGTTTCAAGAGTTTTCGAGCACGTTAAGGGCCCCAAAAGTGCCCAAAAGGTAGTAAAAAATAATAATAAAATATAGCTGCGAGCAGCGATGGCGGGCCCAAGCCGGTGGCACCGCAACCCCGGTTCCTTTAGTTACCTAAAGGCACCCGGTGGCGGTGCCGAAGGCTTTGGCCCTTTATGATTAAATGTTAAAACGGCTTGCCATACTCTGTCATTTCGACTAGTCACAATTATGTTACAGATATCTTAAATGATAATACAAACTATCCAAAATGTAATTACGAATAGACAGAAAGACGTTGTTGATATCTACAATGTTAATTCCGGACAGGCAAACTTAGCTTTTAAATGTTAAAAGGGCTTGCCATACAGGGACGTAGGCTCAGAGAGAGGCTCACCATATTCAAACCAAAATATCTGACTTCCTCTTGGTCCGAGCTAATGACTATGTATTAGAAAGTTGTCCGGCTTGAGGAGTACAATGTATATACCGATTTTTGTAACTGTAGATAAAACTAACAACCCCACTTTTGTCAAAAGGTGGCGCTATTTAGTCCTTGCACATGCCCGTTTCTGAAACTTTGCACGTCTACTGGCTAATAAATGTGATGTATCTGTTGAGTTTCAAGCAATTTCAATTTCAATTTGACTGTTGAAAAGAAGTGCGCCGATTAGATACTCAGGATCGGTATCGGCTCTGACACTGCCATCTTTGACGAGGCTGATTCAAATTCTATATTGTGCATATACTATTCTGTTAGGCACAAAGGCACAAAAACTTTCTAAAGTACCATAAAGTTTTTGTGTACTGTATTATTAGTGTTCTGAAGCTATTATGTGATATAGAAATTAATATTTAAGTCATTAAATTCAAGAACACAAACTTTTCCCTCTCTGCGCCTGTCAGTCATTCTCCATTCAGCATTCAAACAGCACGTCACATTCGGTTACAGTCAATGATGAAACGATCTTCAAATGATTCAATGTTAATCCTATTATACTGGATCTTTAAGATAAAGGTCTAAAGGTCTATATTTTCGAATGAAGAAACTTTTTCTTGCTGGACTTTATTGCTGTAACTTAATCGTGTTACTTTCTACCGGGTGTCGGACGCTGTCGGTTAGATCACAACACTAGAGTCAGAGCACTATAATTGTTCTTCACGCACACAGTAACTGAAATTTAAAACCTTTAAAAGAAAAGGCTCAATAAACTATTGCATAGATAGATAATGTATAATACACTGTTCATAAATATGTATTTCCTTTGTGCTTTGAACTTTTCAATACGGACTCAATGCGCTGTAACTTCATGTGGCTTCAAGCACATCATTCTCCGCTCGGGATGCACATAAGTGCTTTGTGCTGCACCGTATTGGAGCCGTAATATCATAATGCAGTGACGTAATGACAGATTATTAATTGCCTTTCAATTATATGTTGCTTTATAGCAGCCATGGCTATATTTTTTTAATGATTTTTGTTATCTTGTTTTTCATGAATGTATTTTTCAAAAATAAGAGCAATGTGTATTATCTATTATTAATATGGTTTATAATAGCATTTTTGTCATAGATTATGACAAAGTAATCATATGATCCACCAGCGAGGAACCAGCAGAACAGAGTGAACATTCTTTCTGTTTAGTTCAATCCTACTTAATAGGAATTTATTTAAAATGCTCGCTCTACTCCACACCATTAATGTCTTGTGCGGACATCCGTATTTGACTTTCGGTTTTAAGTAAGCGATTTAAAAGCTCCCAAGTCCCAGCGGAGTCACACGTTGATTAACCGGTGGGAATATACACAATAGGCCTACCTGATATTGAACACAAGAGGGGCAGTATAGCACTACGTATGACTCAGATTATTATTTTTTTATGAATTTTACAACAATTCTGGCTGTTTTTGAACGTAAACACAATTCTTAAATGAAAAAAAGGAAAAATTGGGGAAGTTATAATATTTGTATAATTTAATTTAGAAACAAATGATGTATAATTACATTTTTAGAAGATATGAGGCTTTTAGTGTTTACTTTTTTGACATTACTTTAATCTTTTGCCATAGTTGCACATGTCTACTGGCTAATAAATGTGATGTATCTGTTGAGTTTCAAGCAATTTCAAGCAGCTAAGAGTCCCAAAAGCATCAAAAAATAATGTTAAAGTTTGTTTCGTTGCCACGGCATTTTGAAAGTGACACACTTCCTGCTGCCAGTTGGTGGCGCTATAACTTTGACTCACAATAGTCACATCCATGTGATCGGTCTCTTACAGCGAAAACACTGCTGAAGTTTCATCAAGATCAGTTAATGTATGCTGAAGTTATAACACACATCCTGTTTCATGTTTCTCGCCATAATTTCGTTTCCTCGCCACGGCCAAACCGTTCGAGATATCAAAAATCCCGTGGCACTTTTCATCCTTAATGTCTTGACTTCACGCTGATCGAGTTTCGTCGAATTTGGTTCAGTGCTCTAGGAGCAATAATTTAAATTCCATTGCATGTGTTTTAAACACAACCCTAAATAGCCAACTTCCTGTTGGGCTGGGGTAAAAAGTAAGAGTGTGAAGTATATATGAAACGATGAGATCTATATGTGTACCAAGTTTCATATTATTACATGCAAGTGTGTTTGATTTATGGACCAAATTTTCAGACCAAGTTTATTGACCAAGTTAATCTGATTAATAAACTAATTATATAAAACTATTGTCAATTCACTACAATTAAACTAGTTATATGCCTTTACTTATAAAAAATAAAAATAAAAACTTATTTAAAAAATACCAGGCTTGAGAAATGTATTTTCTTTATGCAGGTCATACACACAGCAGTGAAATGGTTAAGCCCCTCCCCCTGCACACACACACACACACACACACACACACACACAGACAGCCAGCCAGCCAGCCACAAGGCTCAGAGTGGCCATATTCAAACAAAAATATCTGAGTTTCTGTGGGTCCTAGCTAATAAGTGTCAATTAGAAAGTTGTCCGGCTCGAGGAGTACAATATACATACCAATTTTTGTAACTCTAGTTAAAACTAACCAACCCCACTTTTGTCAAAAGGTGGCGCTACTGAGCCCTCACCACGCCCGTTTCTGCAACTTTGCACATGTCTACTGGCTAATAAATGTGATGTGTCTGTCGAGTTTCATGCAATTTGAAGCATGCTAAGGGTCTCAAAAGCATCCTAAAAGCATCCTAAAAGAAGGGTAAAGTTTGATGCGTCGCCACGGCAACAGTTTCAAAGATATCAAGAATCCATTCACAGGTCTACATCTGCCGTATGTTTACATTATACATATGAAGTTTGAAGCAAATCGGGTAAAAAAAAGGGTGATATCTAAGCATTTTGAAAGTGACACACTTCCTGCTGCCAGTTGGTGGCGCTATAACTTTGACTCACAATAGTCACATCCATGTGATCGTCCTCTTACAGCGAACACACTGCTGAAGTTTCATCAAGATCAGTTAATGTATGCTGAAGTTATAACACACTTCCTGTTTCACGTTTCTCGCCATGATTTCGTTTCCTCGCCACGGACAAACCGTTCGAGATATAAAAATCCCCTCGCAAACTTTCATCCTCAATGTCTTGACTTCACGCTGACCGAGTTTCGTCGAATGTGGATCAAAGCTCTAGGAGGAGTATTTGACATTCCATTGCGAGCGTTTTACAAACAAACCTCAATAGCCAAATTCCTGTTGGGCTGGGGTAAAAAGTAAGAGCGCGAGGTATAGATGAAACGATGAGATCAACATGTGTACCGAGTTTCATATTATTACATACAAGCGTGTTTGAGTTATGGACCAAGTGTTCGGACCCCGTTCCAGGGGCGCTGACGAGCTGCCCTGCCACGCCCGGGTACCATCTTCAGCCCGGCTCTGATGGCCGCGGGTTCTGACCCGTGTGCAAAGTTTCAAGAGTTTTCGAGCACGTTAAGGGCCCCAAAAGCCCAAAAGGTAGCAAAATAATAATAATACTAAAGAAAAATAATCCCAAGGAAAACAATAGGGCCTTCGCCCTTTCAGGCTTGGCCCTAATAATAGTAAAGAAAAATA